>VZRQ01009507.1:531977-562617 GCA_013397975.1 Machaerirhynchus nigripectus | reverse complement strand
GCCGCACCGGGAAGAGGTGCCTGAGGAGCGGAGCGCAGCCGGCGCGGCCCCGGGGACTCAGCCGGTGTGGCCGGGCCCCGGGTCTCCCATCTGCCGTCCCGAGGAGGGACAGCAGCGTCCCCCCATCCACCGTCACCGCCGGCAGTGTTCTGTCAGCGCTGCTGGCCAAGGTCAAGGAGAGCTGCCTGGGGAATACACCCCGACCTCACGGCTCTGCTGCTCTTCAGGTCTCTGCTGTGCTCGGAGCTGCCGGGGATTCTTTCACCACAAACGCTGCATCAACAGCCAATATTTACTTCTCCAGCCCGCATGCACTTTCAAAGTACTTTATACACCTGCTTACATCTATGACAAAATAAGCTTAAAACACAATCTGGATGTAAAATACACAGACGTTCTACTGCTGTTTTGAGGCCCTCATGTCCTTGTGAAATACTAGCCACTGATAGCTGTACCCTGGCAGTCTAAGAATTTGAGCCTTATCTATTAATTCTTGGAGAAGAAAAAAAAAATTAGATGATGCATGGATGAAAAAGAGCAAGGACCAGACCACTGCCACAGCAGAGTGGTTACAACTCCACATGCAGAATTCCTGATGTGCTCAGAAACTTTACAACAAAAGGAACATATTCTTTTTCCAGTACAGTAAACATCAAATACAACTTGTTCTTGTTTCAAGTAGATCTACATAACCCATTGTCACTTATGTCTGGAACTTACTCAGCCATTCATCCCCATCCATCTCGGAAAAAAAAAAAAAGCAGTCCTATATAAAACTGAAGGATTTCAGGTGAAATACTACTCTGAACACTCTTCCCCCCTCCCGCCCAGAGAATGACACCTTATTTTCACAGGCAAGACCACAACAAAGTGAAAGAAAAATAATCAATTTTAGATTTCAAAGTGTCTGTCAGTGGGTAGCTATGTGCTCTGTCCTTCCAACCAAGGCTGAGTTCTTGACTGACAGTACAACTGAGATTGCCAAAAGTCTGATATACTACAGACTTCCCAGGTTTGTTTACTGCTGGAGACCAGACACAGCTTTCATCATAGTTTCTACATTATCCTTTATGTTAGTTACAGTGTCATTGCAGTATGTGATTCTGGTATGCATCCATCAAATCCATCACAATAAATTCTGGGAACAAGGAGAGAAAAAGATGGTCAATATTTAGAAAACAGAGAAGGTGAGAGGAAAAACAACATCCTAGAAAATTACTAACCTGGTACTTGCTTTCTCTGATGTTTCTAGTCTGAGAATATTTTTACAGAACCCTGTAGCAGAGAATATGAAAACTCCCATTTAACTTTCAGCATCAGATTTTCCATGCACAACTAGAGAAAAAATTAAGTCATCTATGAAATTACAAGACTTGGTAAAAGTCATTCTGAATTTATAGCATAGTTCTAGAGTATTGTAAGTTTTCTTGTCACCCCAACTCTTCATCACCTTCAACAAATCAAAAACGTATAATAACTGGACAGCTTTCTTACTCCAGCCTATGGGTTAAATAATCCCACATGCAATTCAGTTGAAATTAAAAGAAAAAGTATCATTACAAAAGTATCAGTTCTTCTCCTGAACACAGCCTCGTCTCCAAGACCCAAGACTATAAATATTGTGAACAATAACCACTTTGGTAGGTGAGGCATTCTCAAGGAACAATTACAAGAGCTGCTCTGAATAATACAAGGAAGAGCAGTAATGAAGAAGACATTTCCAGCAGTCAATGTGTTGGCACAGGTGTTGTTTGTTCTGCCTTAAGCAGTAAGACAATACCGCAGAAAAAGCAATTTATGTTCTCTCTCTCTCTGACACCAGCATTAAGGTTAGAAAAGTCTAATAGAAATCTGGAAAAAGACAGTACAGTGCTCTGTAGCACTATCACTCATCCCTCGAAACCTGAAGGCTTTAAATTTTCACAATAATTTCTTTTTTATACTATCAGACTAGAATGTTAATACTTCTATTTCTTCTGCAAGCATGTGCAAGGCAGAGCCTTGGATGTGCAAACTATTATTGTTGGTAGAAATCCCATCTTTGCTGCAGACAGTTTAGGTCCCCAGATAACCAGAGATAGGTCCCCAGATAACCAGACACTATAAGAGAAGCGTGCTCAAGTGATTAGTCCCAGTGCTTTCAAAGACCATTCTCCCTGCATATCAGACAACATGGTTTTTTCATGCTTGATGTATGCAATACAAATGAAAATTGGCTTTTTTTAATGTAATTCCATTAGCTAAGGCAACATCCATGGGGTGTTTGGCCAGCAAGTTATTCTCACAAATCAAACTAATTCCTAAGTGTTAGCAAGTGAGACTAGAGACAGAACTAAAACATGAGGTAATGGTGTTTAAAAATAAGTTGTTAAACAACTCAGCTTCAGACAACTCTGCTCTTTCCTGCGTCTGCTAGTCTCCGAGCAATGACTCAAATACTGGAAAATATGTGATAGTGTAAACTGGTATGAAGGAGCACCAGTGGAAATCAATTTGTCTTTATTTGAGCTCCACATTCCTTCTTCCAGTACTTAAATCAGCTTTTATTTAAGCAGAAGAGAACATGCAGAAGTAGAAGATGTCAACCTACAATGTTTTTTCTAAAATGGCACTTAATATGAAATATGATCCTGCAGGCTAATGTTACTTTAAATGTCCCTTCTTAATCAGATCAGTCCAAGTGATCCTAAAGACGAACCCAGACTTTCCCTCATTTCATTGTCAGCATTGACCCCACCTATGATGCTTGGTACAAACTGAAAGAAATAACTGATAGTTATGTCTGACAATTAAAAAAAAAAAAAAAAAAAAAAAAAAAAAAGCATAAAAAGTTTCACAGAAGAATTACCCTCCAAAAAAGAATCTCAGAGGACTGAGATTCATGGACAGAACAAGAGAGAATGTGGGCCTAAAACCAAAATGGCATGAGTTTTGCTATGTACAGACCACATAGGCTGATTTATATCTGGCATCCCACTATTATTCATGGCCTGTGGAATTAACTAGGACCTGGGTGGGGATGCCATACAATTTGTTTCAAGCTAAAGAGAATAGTTATGAACTGTTTCAAAAAAAAAAAAATTTTGTGACCGAATTTTGTGACCAGCATTAATTCAGAGAGAGGCTGCACAGTATCCTCATTCACAAACACCAGCTCTTTCAGCACTGCTGAAGGTTCAGGACACAGATGCCATGTGATCTCTGTATGTGCACACATAAAACACCTCTGAGAACCGGTCAAGTGTTTCGTGTATATTACGGATGATGAGTCAGACAGCACATCGAATTTCTCAGTTTTGAAAGTTTTGTTGATGTGGGGAAGACACACAAATCTCCCTGCAGCCTGCTCAGCCCTGCCAGCTCCTTCTCACGTCTGAGATCACTGAGAGCACCCAACACCTCGGAAACCACTCGGCTAATAAAGACACTCCTGCACTTAAGTCACTGAGGGATGTATTTCTAATCAGCTTGTACAGCCTTCAAGTAAAGCCTCAGACTGGGCTAACAGGTACTGCAATTCATTAAAGCACCATTAAATGAAATTAAAATGCAATGCTAGGAAAGCTGACAACGTCTTACTGCAGCTTCTGTGGTGCAGTGTTCCAAACAGAACAGCTTCATAAGCAATAAAAGTATTTGACAGATTCTGTCAGGCAGTTGTTTATCACAGAGGTGAATGACCTTGGACTGACAGAGCATGGGCAAAGGCAGCACAGAAACAACCTCCTGTGAAGGAATAAAGAAAGAACAGTCTTTCTTTCCACCTTAAAAGATTCTGAGGAATGTTGTTTTCCTCATCTTTATTGTATTTCCTGCTTATGTAAATTTTCCTATTATATTATATATATTTCCTAAATGTATTCGCAAAAATTATTTTGCTTTTTTACAGAACCATCAAATGCTATTGACCCAAGTTTTCTCGGAAACCATACCTTTTTATAGTCTCTTTAGACAGAGTATCTCTCCCACTAACAAATGTTTCCCTATGGAAAATTTTTGCTTGTGTTTTATCCTGATATGCTTTTCATTTTTGTATTGATACTGAAAAATAAGTGGAATTGTGTTTATGTGCAACTATTTGGTAAAAACATCTAACTCTTTGGAGAAAAAACTTTTTTTCCTGAGCTACTTACTTGATTCCTTTGCTTCTATTTCAATAATAATAAGACACCCTTTGAAATTAATTTGCCACATCCAGTGTGGAAAAGCAAGAATATAAGCACACAGTAGCTAAGCATATTAATATATGGTTAAAATGAGAGCAGAAAAATGAAGCAGTTGAAATCAGAAACATTAGTGTCTGCACTGTTTCTCACAAACTTCAATGTAAAGCAGACCTGAATAGTTTCAGTGTTACACTTCCATATGGCAGGTGGCCATAATCTGACTATTTAGTTCTGCCTGGTGGGCATCTGTCAGCTGCCCCTCCTCCTAGAAGAAAACGTATAATCCAAACAAGTTATGAGATTTCCTGGTAACTGAACTGACATAACTTACTACCCAGGCACCTTAGAATGTGAATTCTGAGACATTATTCCATTCACTACATCAGATATCCTAAAACTTGCCAAAACTCTTAAGATGTTTTAATACAATTTGAAATTCCACAGAGTTTGTATAGACTTAATAAAAAAATTTTTAAAAAAACAAAAAACAAAACAAAAACCCCCACCTTTCTTTTCACATGAGATACATTTTAAACTATAGATCCACTTAGGAGCAAACTTAGCAGAGAAATCAGAAGCCCATCATTATTCTCTGTTAGTACCATCCAGTATAGCACAGGCTACCCGCTAAGTGACAGGTGAGAACTTAGCTACCATCTGGTACAAAGGAGAGTCTGAGTCTGCAAGGTAAAGAAAAAAGGCAGCCTCAACATTCTTTTACACCAAATCTCAAAACAAAAATGCTGGCAAAGCAGGCACAGCCAAGTGTGTCTTTACTTAAATTCACAGAGGGCAGGAAATGCAAAGAAACACACTACAGAGATGGTAACTTTGTCTGGAAGATGGATCACATCCTAAACACCTGTCACCATCCTCAACCACTCCCATTAGCTCTTGGACAAGCTTGTTCAACCCTCACAAAAAATATCCTGACATAAACCAAGTCCACCAGGCCCTGTTAACTACAGCAAATTTAAATTTTATGTTGTGAACACATCAAACACCAGGCCAAAGAAATGTAGATATACCCTTGACTTGGCCAAGGTAGTCCCAAAACGTAGGTATCACATACATAAGAGTCAGGACACAATTTCATCATGCCTTACACCAGAACAGAGGGTTTTCTATCCCCAGGTTGAGTATGTGTCTGAAAATTCATCCCCAGCATGACAGAATGGAAAAAAACCTTACAGAAGTCAGCACTTACACCAGGTCACAGCTAAAGGAGGCATTTTTCCTCCTACAGCAGAAGTTTCTAGAGGAACATCTTTCTGGCTTTGTCACACATAATGCTACAGAACAAGCTCTGGTCAAATGACAATCCCCAAGAAGCAGGGCCCACGCATATCTAGCAAAATGGTCTCTAGTGAATAGAATGCTTCCAACTCATCCAGCTGCAGCAGCCCAGAGTTCCCATGGGCAACTTACTCTGCTCCAAGGTCATAATCCAAAATATCTTCCTCTGGAAGGAACAAATTAGCCTATGCAGAACCTGGTGCTGTCACACCAAACTGCTTCTGGTCTTGTAGCTCAGGCATCCCTGTACTACACCAATCTGAGTTAGAATAGCTCAAATAGCAAAGAATATTTTTGGATTGCACAGGCAAGCTGGCATGAGCCAGAGTGTCTTCTAAATTACTCCAGATGATGCTGCCCTTTCACGCTCAGAAGTGACCACCAAGGAGCTCCAAGTGCAGGAGCTAGGAAATTCATCCCACAAGGCCTGCCTCACCCCAGGGCTGCAGAAAGAGATGTCATAGCATTTTCTGTCTTGGCTCTCCATCACTAGGTGATCACTCTTTACATGACTGACCTGATTATCAGCATAACATGTCACAGCACATTATGATACTAAGCAGAACTGGGGTTTCCCCCCCAGCCAGAGCTCAGTAAAACTCACCCTATGATCTTACTTGTGATGAGTTTATGAGCAGGTAAAAGCAAGAGGCTGTAATACATCAGCTGGCTGGATTCCCCCCATACCTGGGGAACTGGGTTGTTGTCACTCACCCAGCCAAGCAGAGACAACACATAAAGAGACAATAAATTTGAAGGGTTTGGGGAAACAGCTGATAATCTTTAAAGAGGCTAATGAAACTCAAGGTTTGAAATGTATCAAAAACCATTATTTTCTTTATAGACAAATTTAGCTGATCATATTATATGCCACTTATTACTCAGCACTTTATATATAGCCCTGACTTTTCTTGAGATGACTTGAAAACTCTGCCAGCTCTACTTGACCTCCAAATAAAGGATTCATCTTGCTATGCAAAATGTAGCTTGCATGAAAGCAAAGAGGGGAATACCCTTCACCCAAAAAAATTCTTAAGATTAAAAAAAAGTCATTAAAAGAAAACAAATATGGCAACAAGTGAATTACTAGAAAATTACTAAAAATCCATTACATTGCATTGCCGTGGTTGGAACTAAGTTTAGCACAATTACACCACGTCTGGAACCTGCAAAGACTTATGGATACACTTGACTTAGGAGTCTCCTTGAAGTTTTAGCTCCTTGTTGCAGAAAGTCATTCCCTGAGGTAAGTCTTCATAGGCACAAGCCCCAAGAACACAGAACTCACAAAACGTGCCTTGCCAGGGCATAATGCGAAAATAGTGATATGGAAGTTGTGAATGACATTCCAGCAGGAAAGTCAATAAAAGGATGACTCTGTCCCCATAACTTTGTCCATAGTGTTACTAAGCAACACGAATTTGCAGTCACTTCACTGCTGCAATCACAGTGATCTCTCAGATAAAATTGGTACAGCTTCAGTCGGCAGTCTTGAGTAATTTCTGAACCCTGTAATTAGTTTTATCAGAAGAAAGGCTCAGACTATTTCATTTCACATGGAGTAAATAGACAGTTAATTTATAGTGGTTTCCATGTTCTCTACATTTTCTGATATAAAATTAAATACATATTTGCTTTTGTCCTCCATTTTTGATACTTTAAGCAGCAGATGCCCACTCAAGAAGTCTCAATATCCTAAAGAACTGAGCACCATAAAGCCAATCAGCCTGTTTATTCTGGAAACTTTTTACTGATAAGAACTGTACACAAAAGAAATATAAAATTATAGCCAGCATGGCACTGTGCCATCTGGCAAGTTCATGGTGTCTATCTTGCATGAATTAGACACTACAAACGTTTTTAAATGAGCCTCTCAGGAAACATTATCACTCTTTAAATCAATGATAATTCACTCCACGTGAAAAACCTTACTTTCTAATCTACCCTTAGTTCTAGTGTATATAATTCAAGAAGTTCCTATGGAAATCCCTTTTTGGCAAATAACTGAAGGTATCTTAGTGTCTTCCCTAGATCAACCTTATAAAAATTGGAAGATTTATACAAAACTTCTCATGCACTAGAGAGTTCAGAAAAACTCAGTATCAACATGATAGAACAGCACATTAAACTATGACAGATCTCTCATTGCAGTGTAACATACATGGTTAAGTGGCTGTATTATCAAGTAAGACTTGATCATGCACATCTGAAACCAACAGAAGTTTGCTTCTGTTTCCTCGGGACTAAACCAAGAGTTAATTACTATAGGCAATGTTTCTAGAACTGTTAAACGCTAAGCAGCTCTCACTTAATAACAACAATAATAAGGAATTGTTGGGTACAGACTGAGTTTGAGGTCTTGGTTGAGATTTGACTCTCATGTCCTATTGAGCACTTATACTCTTTAAAAATCTGGATACCTAGTGATCGAAATTCAGATGATGAAGGTCTTTAAAAACACATTTCAAGAAGTACAGCTAAATCTATTACAACCTAGTAACACACCATTCTTAAAATACAACTTACTCAGAAAACCTAAAACCATAGACACATTTGTTCTTACAAATCTACTGCAAATCCTTTGAAAGATTTCATTAGTTTCCTAAGATTGATAATTTCACCACACCATCCACTGCATTCCGCTGCTTCTTTAAAAGAATGGTATATTTAGCATAGCTATTAATAAAAACTCACAGCAAGATGCATTTATTTCCTTAAAAGCGTCTTGGTCTTGTAGCTAGAGAACTTGTGAATCACTTGTTACAAAACTATTACAACAGATTTCAGCCCGTCTCTTTTGCTCGTTTCTGTCTTTTGAGAGAATGCAGAAGATTCACTCCCCCTTGTTTCCCTGTAGCTCTAATAAGCCAGGCATGACAGCATTTCTTCTTACACAGAATCTTATCAGACCCAAAGTCTATTTCTCTATCATAAATTTTATTGCTGTCTGCTTTTGTTACATAATCATTCCTACAGGCATTTTCATAACCTGTTACCTGTTGGATACAAACAAAATGAATCCTCAAAAAATCCTCAAAACTACTTCTTTATATTCAACTCTCCAAATGCATGCTATAATTCAGAATTCACAACATAGATGAGAAAACACCTAATACATGAGGGTATCAAGGCAGCTATGGTTGAAACACTTGTACATTTAGAGCTAGAACAGAGAGTCAAATGAGTCAGCCCTGACAACGACTGAGAATGCCAGACTGAAAGCGCATGAGAAAAGTAGCTGGTCAGGTAATCCTGAGTATTCAAACAAGAGAAAGTCTCACCCCTGTTAAACCTGTTCCATTTCATAGGCAATAATTAAATAATTTGGTCCAGGAACAGAAAGCATGGTCTAATGACACAGAGAAGATCTGAAAATAAGTTTTGTCAGAGATCTGAAAAGAAGTTTTGTGACTAATGTACTCCCAAGCCAGGAAACCAAGTCCAGTAGAGAAGAGTAACACACCCTAGAGAAAAAATAGCTTTGCCCTAATCAACAAATATTTCAATTCTTTTTCCAATATATTATCCAGTAGCTCACTTACCAAGCTGCTCACGCTACCTGGTGCTTTTACAGTGATGAAAGTACAAGGGGTCACTGGAGTCTCCTGAATTCACACCATAATAGCTATAAGAAGAGAGAAATTTCATACTTGTCTGAATAGCTGGAACACCTCAGCCAGGGTATCTCACTATCCTCTGACTTAAAAAAAGGAAATATTTCAGAACCAAAATCCCAGGCCCACAAAAAGGCTGTAACTACCTTGAGGAGCCTGCAGCCTTTCTTCCCTATAAAACCCTTTTTTATCATCATCAGCATCCACCCTCCCTCCTCTGAGACTTCAGGTGCCAGTGTTCAAGCCATGCACTGATGTAGCACAGCTGTGTAACCTGGAGCAGGGTGCTGTGAGAACAGCTGTGAGAGGCTTTATCTGTGCTTCACACACACACACCTCCCACCCTTTGGCTCCCAAGATGCATTTAAGCTCAGGATTGTGCCTTAGTTTGTTTCTAGACTGTGCCTGTGACTGTTCTATACCTGGCTTGGTCTAGGTGACTTTCTGGCTAGACTTATCTCCACCTGGTCAATATAGACTAGTCTAGTAAGGAAAAAAAACTGTGGTGGTATCCTTAAAATTCATTTCACAGTCCCAAAATAAGATTTTCCCTTCTATTTAAGTAAATTTGGACATACAACCAGTACACAGGTTTTAGATTGATATAAACATGAATTTCACAAAATTATTCAGAAAATATTTTTTTTTCCTAATCAACATTCTTTCAGTATTTATTTTCCAGGTATATTACATTTGACCTAACATATGAAAAACCAAACCCAGAGCTAACTAAAGTACACCTCCATCTATTCACAGAGATCCTGGCACTCCTTTCTGTACAGCTAACAGGTCTGGAGTTCCCAGGCTACTGCAGTTTACTTATGATTTCTCTGAATGGAGGAATAAAGAGGGTTTTTCTTGACATAAATGAGTGTTGCTGAAAGGTTGCCTATTAACTTTCTTCTTTAACACAAGAAAAGAGAAATAATGACACGTTTTCAAGAAGATGGCAATTTGTGTAGCCACAAAAAATATATTTTCCCCTATTAAAAAGAGAAATACTTATTTTAAATACATGCATTCATAAATACATATGTGCAAAGAATAGCTGAAATATTTGAGAAACTACTCTTTCCAGTTTTAATGTCTCTATGAGGGGATAAACATATAAAGACAGTGCAAAAAGGAGAATGCGATGATGAAGTATTTCTTAAAAGGAGGAGGAACAACAAATATAACGCAGCCGTGTGCACGTGAGGACCTGGCAGGGCTCATCTCTCGGCAGGCCACCAGGGCGAGCTCTCGCCCAGCAAATCCAGCCCCAGCCCTGCAGCTCCACCACTGGTTCTTCCCTCCTCCCGCGCTGTCCGGCAGGGGAGGGCAAAAAAGAAAACACGGTTTTTAAAGTTTAATGTCTTCTCTTCGAAACCTTTTATACCTTCATGCCTCTTTTACGTTTTTGAGCAAAACGAGTGCCAGCGGGCAGAAATTGTTTTAGCCACAGAAACGTTGCTGCAGCTGCAGATTTCTAATGATACTGAAACTTACAGATGTTTCAGTATTTGAAGACTCGAGGAGAGTTTTATAATGATCAAAACATGGTTGTTTTAGCTGTACAAAGATTCTTCTAGATACAAGTCTTCACCTAAACTAATTTTGCCCTTCGTGGTAGTCTCCTTAAAATCCATTCTCTTCTGTGAACTCCTCTATTATAAAGATATAGAGCATTAAACGTCAAGGAGCACCTTGCAAATTTCAAAAATATTTGATGGGCGGTAACACGCCACAGATTACAGACTTTTCAACAGTGCCAGCTGCAGTGCAATCATCAGTCTCTGGAGGAATGGGGTAAAGACTACTAAAATGCAAATAAATAATACCTGAGGAACACTTGCCTCCAGACTCCGAACAATAGTTTTAATTCTGCTTGTATATAGTTACTGCTAAAATTTTCTAATATTTGGATAATCAGTTTTAAAAGCTAGCTAATGGCAGCACTTTTTTTGTTTCATATTCACACTCAGTCCCAGATGTTGCAGAACATCTTATGTAAGTGGCTACATCTTCAGTTTGTGCTGTACACACAGTATTTAGTCCCTGATGCAGACACTGCAGAGGAAGAGAATATAAACTCTCAATGTATTGTTTTAAAAGATACCACTGAAATTTAAATTACAGAGAATGTAGATAAGTAGTTCTTCATATTTCCAATGCCTTATCATGTAAGAAAGACAGGACTCAATTTTGGTGGTACACACTTCAGACTGCATTAATTATTCTCACATAAAATCACTTACATGTCTTTTTCAAATACAGTATGGCCATAAATGTCTAATTAGCAGTGACACAAATTAAAGCTTTTTAATTATACATGAACAAAAGTGTAACTTACATTAGTTGCAGATTTCAATTTAACTGTGTACTAAGAGAGGTGATATTTTGACATTGCAAACTCATTGTTTAGTTTTATGGCTTCCTTATGTTTGCACCTATGTACAATATCTTTGTCCCATGTAACGGACATCCCAGGTTCAGCTCACCACAATGAAAACCAGGATATCACCTTCTCTTAGCCATAAACTCCTGCTCTTTACCATGCTCTTGTCTGGTTCAGCCTGGACCTGATATAAGCTAATTTCACTACGAAGTATTTGCTGGGCTAGAGAATTAAATTAGCTCAGGAAAGAGTCTGACAGAGCCAAAGCAGGACAGTGAAAGGAGGACTGGCTCTCTGTTATGGATGGAGCCCAGGAAGATGAGCTGGCTAATTTAGCTGGTTAAGTCCAATACCCACAGTCGGGTCTTATGAACTCCTCTCAGTTTATCTCCACAGCTATTTCTGTCAAGGTTATACTTCTTGCTAGTTCCAACTTTGAGTTGGAATCACGTGGCTGCTTCAGAGAGGTGACTTACACACAGACACGTGGATGACCTGATAAACTTGCATTCAAAGACCTGGAGAGGGGCTCACTCTGCTGTTTGCATGGAAGGAGACACTGCCTGTATTCTATTTCTCCTATCACCACATGCCCCTGAATTGTTACTTAACAGAACAACACAGCGCTAAAATAGACTATTTCAATGGTTATGCACACAATTATCAAAATATATCTAACTGCTTTAGAGAACTCTGTAATGCAGTTAAGTTGCTGAAGAACTATCACCCCTAGACAGTTACATCTTCCCTCTGGTATTAAATCCTGAAAGGTGATACTCAGACTTGTTTTGAATGGCAGCAGTAGTCAGTGCAACTAAGAGCTTAAAAGCTCCCTTAAGTTTTTTAAGCAGAAATTAAGCTGAAATTTTCTTCAATTTACAGCCTCCTTGTAAAGAGAATAAACTTCTTTTCTGAGAGCATAAATACTCAGCTGCCTCATTCTTGCCTATCAGTTTTGTCCTGGGTAATCCAAATGGGCATTTATGAAAGCAAACAGTATAATCTACATCAAGCAATCAGTGCTGCTGAACTCATTACAGTTCTTACTAGTCTGGCCTGTAAATTCAACAGACAAACACAGATTTATCAGGTTTTGTATTTCCTTCAAAAGCAACATTTTACATTGTATAATAATAGAGGCAAAGCAACCAATAAAATTTGAATTCCACAAAACTTAATCTAAAATCTCTGTTGGTTTAGCACAGTTAATAACAGAATCAGTTTACATTCTTACTGTTCCAGTTACCAAAGTTCAAAATGATTGTCACAAAGTATTACATTTTCCTGCTGCCAGCAAAATGACTGCCAAAACAGAAATGCCAGGAAAATCTTCTAATGCAAGAATTCTACAAGACAGAGATAACGACTGTTTATCTCTCTGCCTATCCACAGTCATAAAGTGACATATCTCACTCTGGGAATCATAGAGGCAAAATTAAGTAATCAAATCCTGAACTGCTTGTAGGAGAGTCTTATAAAAAGATAAACTTTCTGTGTTTAGACTCCTGAAAAATGAAATTGTATTTTCAAATAAGTAAGACTACTCTTTGGAAAATAATTCTCCAAGTTCAATTCTCCACAAAAACCTGACAGATGGGGTTTTTTTACTTCCAACACTAACGCTGACCTCTCATATTTATTTTTCACAGTCATTCTCACACACGTGTTGGAAGAGTAACCATCCTCTTAATTTCTCGTATAGTTTGTGATGCATGAGGAACAGCTATTAAAACTGCAAATCATAGAGAAAAGCTTCATGAGTGTTTTCAAAGAGGTCGCAATTGAATTTTCCCTTCTTGTGCTGGTATTGGCTGGGGTAGAGTTAATTTTCTTCACAGTAGCTGGCGCAGAGCTCTGGTTTGGATTTGTGATGGAAACAGTGTTGATAACTCAGGGATGTTTTCATAATTTCTGAGTAGTGCTTGCACAGAGTCAAGGCCTTTTCTGCCTCTCACACCACCCCACCATCAAGGAGATTGGAGGTGCACCAGTTGGGAGGGGACACAGCCAGGACAGCTGACCCCAACTGACCCAAGGGACATTCCATGCCATGTGGCACCATGCTCAATGTATAGAGCTGGAGGAGGAAGGAGGAAGGGGAGGATGTTGGGAGTGATGGTGTTTCTCTTCCCCAGTCACTGTATATGTGTGCTGGGGCCCTGCTGTCCTGGGGATGGCTGAACACCTGCCTACCCATGGGAAATGGTGAATTAATTCCTTGTTTTGCTTTGCTTGCATGCATATCTTTTGCTTACCTCTTCAACTGGCTTTATCTCAACCCACGAGTTTTCTCACTTTTACACTCCTGATTCTCTCCCCCGGCCCATGGGGAGGAGTGAGGAAGCAGCTGCACAGGGCTTTGTTGCCAGCTGGGGTTAAAGCACGACACTTCTTTAAGAAGAACCCAAAAAACCCCATTATTTACTGCAATACAAAGTCTCCTTTCCAGTTCCATAAACACTAATTATTAGGAGGACAAAAAGGTACAACACTGAGTTTTAAAGATGATAAGCTTATTTTTGCCAAGACCTTCAGCTACTGATAGACTAAGCTCCTTGTTTGTGAAGTTGTAAACACAGTGAGGGCTTTTATTTTTTGCACTGAACATCACAGATCAGTATCTTTCAAATACATTCCTCTCCAAGTACAAAGTTCATTAAATCATCGCTTGCAAGTTTGGTTTTCATATTTGGTGGAGTTTTTTTCCCCAATCTAGTGTTAAACATGTAAGACAAAACAGGTGACTGGCACATGAAAGCCTAGGCAGACTTTTTCAGGATGGTGAGGGGGGTCATAAGTTATTTCAAGTAGCTTATTAACATAAGCTGTTAACAGTGACGCTCTGCAGAAGTTGCACAGGCTGCGTTTCATGTCCCAAGCTGCAAGCCCTGCCAGGGACACTGAAAAAGCACGGGAAGGTCTCATCTCTGGAGCAGAGGGGCTCCCTCTTAGTGTGCCACAAAGCGCAGCTGCCCTCACAGTGACCCTGCCCGGCAGGGTGGCATTGGGAGGGCAGGTCCCATGTCCCCTCACACCTGAGGCAGCTGCTGGAGCCGCCACTCCACGGGGAAAGGGACGGCCACGGGTGGATAAACAAAGGTCCCAACGGTAGGCTAAGGAGTGCTAACGAGCTCCCGGGAGGATGGCCGCCCTGAGGAGCACAGGGACACCTGCCAACCACTCGGCTAGATTTATCCTCCACCAGCACAGAGAATTCCCGAGGAGGCTCGGCTGAAGCCAGCTGGTTTCTCTCATGGTGGTGTGAGGGACTAGACACGCAGAGAAGCGCGGAGAGCCAAGGCCAGGGGCACAAGGACAACAGCGGGGACGTGAGGCCCCGAATACCTGGCGGGGACCCCTCATGGCAGCCCCCGGGCACCTCCCGCCCGGCGGTGGCAGGGGGCGCCACGGAGCACCGACCATGCGAACTACAGCTCCCGGCATGCAACGCGAAGCACCGGCGTATGCGCCCAGCCGCGCCGCGTTCCGGCCTTCACTCGGTGGCGGGACTCGCCAGCGCCACCCTTCCCCTAACGGCGACTACAGCGGCCTGGGCCTGACGCTCAGCCTTGCTGCATATGGCCCTAATCACGACTTTTCACTCCTCTTGGTACCCGGTGGTGCCGCCGCGACCGGAAGTGCCCGTTGCCATAGCACCCCGTCTCCGCGATGAGGATCCCGGGTGTCCCCGGAAGCGGTCGAAGCTGCTATTTAGTATGGAGATGGTCCCTATCGCTCCCGCGGCCGCGCCCCACGTGGTCTCGCCGTTAAACACCGCGGATCATTCATTGCAGCGCCGCGCGGGGCCGCGCTGGCCACGCCCCCCCGCACGCCATTGGCCGAGGGCCGCTCCGCCCGCCAATCGGCGCCGGCCACGCTCCGACCGCAGGAAACCGCACATGGAAAGTCACGATTGGAGGTGACCGCTGCAGGCCCCGCCTTCCCAGGCTCCCTATTGGCTGCGTGGTTGGCGTGGTGCGCTGCTATTGGCCGGAGTGGCGCAGCTCTCCCCCCACCCTGGGGTTGATAAGGCGGAGGGGGAGGGCCAAGGCCGCTCCAGCAGGATCGGCGGCGGCGCGGGTCGGGCTCGGGAGCGCGGGGCGGCGGCGCCGGGGGCTCTTCTCTTGTCACCGCGGCCGCCATGAAGTCCGTGTGGGGGCTCGCTCTGGCCTGTGTGTTGCTCCTGGCCGGTGAGTGCCTGGGGGCTTCTAGAAGGTTCTGGCGAAGGGGTGTCGGGGTCCCGGCCAGCAGCCCCCACCCGCCTTCCCCCCGCCCTGTGCTGGGGTGAGGGGGACGGAGGCCGCCGAAGGGAGGTGGGGTCTCGGGCGGGACCCCTCTGCCCCNAGGGGGCCTCCCCTTGCCCAGCTCCTGTGTCTCCGGTGGGGCTGAACTCCCCTGGGGAGGGGGCGGGGGACTGGAGGGGCAGAGCTGAGGCTAAAGCCGCGGGGAGGGGTAAGCGGAGAAGCTGGGCAGTGTAGTGTGGAGATCGGGCTCAGAGCATTGGTTTCCTTGTTTTACCAGTGTCGGTCAGAGCCGATGAGGTGGATGTAGATGGGACCGTGGAAGATGACTTGGGCAAAAGCAGAGAAGGGTCTCGAACGGATGATGAAGTTGTTCAGAGGTTGGTACCTGGGGCGCCCTGGTTTTGGAAGGCTCAGTTTGAGCAGCAGTAATGCCTCAGGCCTCAGAAGCAGGGAGGGAACGCTATTCAAAAGACATATCCAGTCAGCTGGGGGGAATAAAACAATTTTGGAAAAGACTGTTTCCTTCTAAATAGAAACGAGCTTGAGAACTTGGATTCATAAAAGTTCAACTTGTTTCTGTCAAATATTGATAACTGTTAATTGGGGTTTACTCGTGTATGTCATAAATGGTGTTACTCTAGTGCCTGTGGATGAAATAGCTCTATGCCCATGAAATGCCTCCCTTCCTGAGGTGCACCACATGCTGAGGATTGCAATGGCTTTAACGTTACCTGTATTATTCCCTGAATTTTCTATGAAAAAAGTCTCAGTTGAAAGCATGAATTTTCACTCAAGTTTTGGATTAAGGTTATGCAGTTGAGGATGGCTGCCCTTGCACTTGACTCATTTGATCATGTAATTTTGTGCTACATCAGCAATTAAGTGTTACTGCTCTTGCTTTGTGATAAAATTAGTGATGCTGTTTGTGGACAAGACTCCTTGATAGGTTTTTCATTGTCCTAACAGAGAGGAAGAAGCTATCCAACTAGATGGCCTAAATGCATCCCAGATCAAAGAAATCAGAGAAAAATCTGAGAAGTTTGCATTTCAAGCAGAAGTGAACAGAATGATGAAGCTAATTATCAATTCTTTGTATAAAAATAAAGAGGTTAGTGTTTTTATCTGCAGATCATATTAGAATTTTGGAGGGTGTGTGTCTGTCTCTCTCCTGGCATTCCTGACTACTGGTTTCTATTTCAGATTTTCCTTCGGGAACTTATTTCAAATGCTTCAGATGCTTTAGACAAGATACGGTTGATATCATTAACTGATGAAAATGCGCTTGCTGGCAATGAGGAACTTACGGTCAAAATCAAGGTAAGAAGGATTAGATATGAACATCTCTTTCAGAGAAGTGGTGGAGGAATTTAGAAAGACAGTGCTTCATTAAATTTCAATTTTTGGCTTAATACTGGTGCAAATACAAATGAGGACCCTTGCAATTAACTTCATCAAAACTATTCCTTTTTTAATGGTAAAAACACATTTCTTGTTCTATAAACAGCAACTGAAGTATTGAAGTACTTTGAAGGAAGTATTGAGTACTTTCTCATTTCAGGTTACTGCAAATTCAGTTTATTGTAGCCAGGCATGATTGAATTTGAATAGCTACTATGTCCCACTTTTCTTTCGCATGTATTTGTTCACAGTGAAGTCAAACTGCATTTTTTTCTTTTTTTTCAGTGTGATAAAGAGAAGAACATGCTTCATGTTACAGATACGGGTATTGGCATGACAAAGGAGGAGTTAGTTAAAAACCTGGGTACCATTGCAAAGTCTGGTACTAGTGAATTCTTAAACAAGATGACTGAAATGCAGGATGATAGCCAGTCAACATCTGAGTTAATTGGCCAGTTTGGTGTTGGCTTTTATTCTGCTTTCTTAGTAGCAGACAGAGTTATTGTCACATCAAAACACAACAATGATACTCAGCATATTTGGGAGTCAGATTCAAATGAATTCTCTGTGATTGATGACCCAAGAGGGAACACCTTAGGACGTGGCACAACCATAACGTAAGTATTAAGTTTCTTTAGTTTTAAAATAGAAAAGGTGGTGTGGGTACGCTTTGCTTATTGGGATATGTGAGTGACATTAGCTTTGTGACTGATTTAATTCTTGTAATACAGCTTTATTCACTTTAATAGAAACATGCAAAATCCAAACTGCATCCAAAAAGAAATGTAGTTCACTTCATGTTCTGTTTGATGAGCTAACAAAACTATAAATGTCTTGACAACTGTCACCAAGTAATTCCAGACAGTTCAGCTGCCTTCAGGCTTATTCAGTCCCTCAACACAATTTTGGCCTGGCAAAACCTGTACAGAGGCTGTAGAGCTTTGTCTTGGAAACTGGCTGCTGCTTATATACCAGTGAGGCTGGTCTGATGCAAATTTCAAACTAGAGGTAGTTTGTCAGTCCTATTTTCATTGCTTTCATGAGCAGGTAAATTTATTTGGCCTGGGTTTAGAGGATGTCTTTCTGGAGGCAGCACTTAGTGTTAAAAAAGTTGATCTTGGTGCTCTAGCTTGAGGTAAAGCCTGTGAGGGTGCTTCAAGATCCTGATTAGTATCAATGTGATTTGATGCTTTCATTTTAACTTTTGAATATTGTGTTCTGCCTCAGCCAGTGAAAACAACTGCTAGTTGAGTAAGGATGGTATTTTTTAAGAGATACTTGGAGTTGTACTAATAAAAGCTCACTTGCATAAGTCTGAATTGCTACAGCTGCAACAAAAATCACAGATTGTTCTGAACTGAGACCCACAAGGATCATCAAGTTCAACTCTTAAATGAATGGCCCATATGTGGATCAACCCCCACTCTTGGTTATTAGCACCATGCTCTGGCTCAGTTGTTCAATCTCAGTGGCATAAGAAATGTATCTTTTGCTATAAAACTGTTAAAATACTTCTCCAGCAGTTAAAAAGGTTGGTCGTTGGTTTTTTTTCATTTTCCTTAGCCTTGTCTTGAAAGAGGAAGCGTCTGATTACCTTGAGCTGGACACTGTTAAAAATCTAGTGAAGAAATACTCCCAGTTCATCAACTTCCCCATATATGTGTGGAGCAGCAAGGTAAGTGTATTTAGCTGAGTATTGCACAGTGTAAGCTTTGGTTATGACAGCTGTCTGGCCAGATTTTTCATGAAAGCTGAGGGCCTGCCATAGAGCTGCTTCTTGTCTAATTTCTAAAGTTCTTCTGTTTCTGACTCTTCTGGCTGCTATTTTACTAGTTATTTTTTCTCAAAATGCTAGTCTGTTGCTAAAATCACAAATTTTAAAGGAACATGATTTTATTCTGATGCAAAAGAACTTTATCAAAGGAAAAACACTGCTAATTACTAAGAAATACCTTTTTTCCACCGGCTTTTGGAAATGGAAGCTTTGTTAAACTCTCAAGCAGACCCATGGCTAGATACCCTTCTGAAAACAGGGGAGTGTCTGAGATTTAGGCCTGTTGTGATGTTTTCTTACTGTAGCATCAACTTAAAATTCACCAAGTCTCTGATCAGCATTTATGTGTGAAGCACTGAAAAACTTATTAGAGTATGGTGATCTCCCAGTGCATCGAAGGAAAGTATGTATTAATGAAAATGCAACTGAAAAATATTACCTACAGAGAAGTTTGCAACAGACAAATAGCAAAAGACAGGCTAGTGCCGTGAGATTAAGCTGTTTGAGAGAATACTAGAACATACCTGGTAGGAAGTCAAGGTGTTCAAATCCCCACCTGCAGTTGTCTCTTTAGACAGAGACTGTTGAAGAACCCATTGAAGAGGAGGAAGCAAAGGAGAAAGAAGAAGAAACAGATGATGAAGCAGCAGTTGAAGAAGAGGAGGAAGAAAAGAAGCCAAAAACTAAGAAGGTAAGCTTTGTTAGACTTGGAGTCCTGTAACTGATGTCAGATAGATAGCAATTTTCCTAGGTAGTCTTGCAGAGGTGCATTTCAGTAGTGTGTGCTTTCAAGAAGCAAATCCTTTTAAAGTGAGATGTGAGGAAAGAAGATTGTAAATGAAACAGACTAGGTAGAAGTCAGGCAGATGATTGGCAGTAGCCTTGTGAAGCCGTGGTAATAGCTAATTATAAGTACTTGCATGAACTGCTTGAAATGGTAGCAGAATTCTGTAATCTGACACTGTTGACAAGTTTAGATTTAATATACTCTGCTGGGAAGATTTTTCCAGAGTGGCATTAGAACAGAAATACTGGTACAATGAATGTGTTGAATGTTCATGGAAAACACTACAATGTAGACTAAAGTTTTGTACCCGTGTGTTGCACTAATGTGTATACTTAAAATGAGAATGTCCAGGCCATTGCATAGTTTTATAAATTAGAACATGTTTGGGATTTTCACATGCTATTTTGTTTTGGCTTCAGTGGAGTGCCTTAAATTAGCCTAATGTGAAGTAAAAAATGAGCCATTTTTATACTATGGTGTTTATTTACCTAGGTCGAAAAAACTGTCTGGGATTGGGAGCTCATGAATGACATAAAACCCATCTGGCAGAGACCATCTAAAGAAGTTGAAGAAGATGAATACAAAGCTTTTTACAAAACCTTTTCCAAGGTAAGCTCTGGGCCTCAAGATGATTCCAAAGGAAGATGTTTGCTGTAGTATTTCTTGCTATGTAAATAAAACAACGCTTATAGGATGGGCTATTTCTGAAGAGTTAATTAATTGCTGTCAGTAGATGGAACTGCAGAGAGCCTGAAAGGTGTAATACCTCAGTCAGGAGTTAATCTTTTTCCCAGAGAGAAGATACTGCCACCCAGGTGTTGATTAGTCTAGGTTTGGAAAGTATTATGTTGCAGCTCATGTGGAGCTTACTGATGTGTTTAAATGTTGACAGGGAAATTTGTATTTAGTGTGAGGGTTGTGGTGTTTGTTGCACATGGTGGAAGAAAGAGGGAGACAGTTTTCTAGAAGTGTTATCTTTGTATCATGTGGTGTGATGATACTCTATTGGTTATTGTGCTGTTGGTAATTTTTTAGTGACTGGCTTGTTAAAATCCAGCAAAACTTGGTAGGTCTCCAGAAAGGTTACTTAGGAAGGTTATTTTTACATGAGTAACTCTGCTCTTGTAACTTACACTTCTGTCTTCATGATACTCTAACAAAGCATGGCTACATGGATTAGTTGTAAAATAATTGCACTTATTTGCCAAAATCATGTTATTACTAGAAATGTATAAATTCACTGGTGTTTTCCCTATGCCAATTAAAAGCATCTTCTCTTATCAGGAACATGATGACCCAATGGCATACATCCACTTCACTGCTGAAGGGGAAGTAACTTTCAAATCCATCTTGTTTGTTCCTAATTCTGCTCCACGTGGACTGTTTGATGAATACGGATCCAAAAAAAGTGATTTCATTAAGGTAGGACAGGAAAGTGTGTGGTTATGGTTTTGTGGAAAAGAAAAAAAAACCCTGAAGTAACTTGGCTGCTCTTTCCTCTTGTGATTCAGCTGTACGTTCGAAGAGTGTTCATCACTGATGACTTCCATGACATGATGCCCAAATATCTTAACTTCGTTAAGGGTGTTGTAAGTATTATAAATCTTACTTGCATTTAACTTTTTTTATCTTTAGATACTGCCAGATATACTTAAAATTTTCTTCCTCAATTAGGTGGATTCTGATGATCTTCCTTTGAATGTATCCCGTGAAACACTTCAGCAGCATAAATTGTTAAAGGTAAGCTAATTGGTGTTAAGTTCCTTCATTTAAAGCACACGACAGCAGCAAGGTGTAGAAGACTTAATAGCTTGATGAATTTTATTATGACTCTGAAATTAATGTAAAGGAAACTCAGGTATTGCTGTTTCCAGATTACTTCTGTCTACTTCAGATCAGGGATACAAAGTGGAATCTATTCTTTGAAATGAGGTTGCATTGAGGGGTCTTACAAATATTTATTGTTGTAACTCAGTATTTCTGCTTTTTTTAGGTGATCAGAAAGAAACTTGTTCGCAAAACTCTTGATATGATCAAGAAAATTGCAGAGGAAAAATACAATGACACATTCTGGAAAGAGTTTGGTACTAATGTGAAGCTTGGTGTTATTGAGGATCACTCCAATCGTACACGACTCGCTAAACTTCTGCGCTTCCAGTCTTCTCATCATGAAAGTAACCTCACAAGCCTTGATCAGTATGTGGAAAGAATGAAAGAGAAGCAAGACAAAATCTATTTCATGGCAGGTGCCAGCAGAAAGGAGGTATGTAAAAGAAAGAGGGAAGGGGTACTGTATATTATAGCTTATAGTTTTAGTACCAGAAACATTGTGAATTGTGTATTTACTGTAAATGTGGAGACTCCATGCTTGTTACTACTGCAGTTCAGTTTTTCTGGTACCAGTAGCTGTCAGATAGTTGTGCAGGGTTTGGTAGCTGTTGATACCAATGCAATTAAACTGAAATCTTAAATGTTTTCATCCTAGGCTGAGTCCTCACCGTTTGTTGAGCGTCTGCTGAAAAAGGGCTACGAAGTGATCTATCTGACTGAACCTGTAGATGAATACTGTATTCAGGCTTTGCCAGAGTTTGATGGCAAGAGGTTCCAGAATGTAGCAAAAGAAGGAGTTAAATTTGAAGAAAGTGAAAAGTCTAAAGAGAGTCGGGAAGCCTTGGAAAAGGAATTTGAACCACTCTTAAACTGGATGAAAGACAAAGCTCTAAAAGACAAGGTAAAATACTGTGTTATATGAAATGATTATTTTTACTTGCTGTACTTGCTACAACATACTTTACAGATTGTTTGAACACAGACTTGACAGTAGCTTCTCTGCCTTCATGGGTAAACCTTTATGGATAATACCTTTATTCAGGAAGACAATGAGTTAGAATGTCACCTTAGACATTTTTCAGAAATTCTTGAATTGACAGGGAAATTCAGAGTTATTTACTTTATTCACTGTATAAGCTATTAGCTCTGTGAACTAACATTAAGGTGTTTTGGGTTTTTTTTTCTACAGATTGAAAAAGCTGTGCTATCTCAACGTTTAACCCAGTCTCCATGTGCTCTTGTGGCTAGTCAGTATGGATGGTCTGGTAACATGGAACGAATCATGAAGGCTCAAGCTTACCAGACTGGGAAGGATATATCTACAAAGTAAGCTTCCAGTTCTCTAGCAGCAGACATGAAATGCAGTTGTGACGGCCTCCCTTGCTTGGTTTGCCCGTAACAAGCTTCCACCTGGTTCAGATGATCAGGGTGTTCCTAAGGTCATCTACAACCAAGTTAGTCTCCATTATAGCCTTTGTTATTTCCAAGCCCAGTATGTAAAACTGCCTGGTGAGCAAGACTCATCAGTGGCAGGTGGTATCTGTCATTTGTTGACAAGAGAAGATGAACCTAGTAACTTGAATGCTTTTTATAGTTACTGGAGTATTAAAGGAGGAGGGGGCAATACACTTGCTACTGTAACTGTAACCAGTGTGTGTGGATTTAAAAATGTAACTGGGTCCTGTACTTTGAAACTTAGTGCTGTAATTTCTTTTCTCAGCTACTATGCCAGCCAAAAGAAGACATTTGAAATTAACCCCAGGCATCCACTAATCAAGGACATGCTGAGGCGAGTCAAGGTAAATAAATAACAGTAGTAAAAAACACTGACTGACTTGGCTGCATGGAACCTGCTTTAACAAGTCGGTTTTGATTTTCTTGTGTTCTTCCATGTTAGGAAAATGAAGATGACAAAACTGTTTCAGATCTTGCAGTGGTATTGTTTGAAACTGCAACTCTGAGATCAGGATATATGTTGCCAGATACTAAGGAATACGGAGACAGAATAGAAAGGATGCTTCGTTTGAGTTTAAACATTGACCTGGATGCAAAGGTGAGTTTGTCTTCCATTTGTGGCTGACAATTGACTTACTGTTGCTCCATCTTAAAAAGTGCAGCTGCTTGATTCACTTGCATAAAATTAAATGTATCCAGCTTCCCCCACTTAAGTAGGCCACCAGAAGTCCAGCCATGAGTGTACTTAATACTGATGTTCTCCCTTCCTTGCTCTTCTTTGTAGTTGCTTGAAATTCTGCTATTTCATTATTCTTCCCAACTGTTGTCCTGTCCTTAAGTGCTGACTCTACAGGAGTAAATTTGGCCTTTGATCCCTATCTCTCTAATGGACAAATTCCTAAGTGGGTATAAGTAATACAGGTTCTCATAATGCTGTGCAAGAACTTCTGCTGGCTATTTTGCTGGAGTGGATCAGTGCTAGACAGATAGTACTTTTTCCTTTAGGTAGCTCATGGCAAATGTTAGGAACTGATAGTGAATACTTCCATAGCCTGTATTTAGCTACTGCACAACTAGTTAAACAACCTAAGCAAGTAAAGCAAATTCCTTCTGACCTTTGTGTACAGGTGGATGAGGAACCTGAAGAACCTGAAGATGCAGCTGAGGAGGCAGAGCAGGATGAAGAGGAAGTGGATGCTGATGCTGAGGACAGTGAAACACAGAAGGTAGGGGTCTCAAGGTTGATGCTTTCTTGCCAGCATTTATGTGCAACACTGTCGTGGGTGCTACCTAGCAATAAAGTTGTTCACTTTGCCTTTTATGACATTAGATTTTAGTGTGAGGTGTTCCAGGCTTTTCTTGGAGGGGAAAAAAGCTGCAGTACAAATTCATTGTTAAATTATATTGTGAAAAGATGATACTGAGGTACGTTCAAAGCTGGAGCTAAATTAAGATTTAGAGATTTGTAACACTGCCCTGTGGCAAGAAAATGGCAGCAAATCCCCTAGTGAATATAATTATCTGTGGTATTTCCACAGCTTGTGGGCAAAAACATGAACAAATCAGCAAGAGTGTAGTTTTTAATGCTTACAATACAGGCTGGGAACAACACTCCAGACAACACCATTGCTTCTAAACAGTTCACCTGTCATGTGAAGTCAGCCTTCACTTCGCTCATGTCTGCAGTTTTAATGATGTCCTGATGGATATGCTGAACTAACACCATAGGTTCTTGATAGTACTAACTTCTAAAGTGCCTCTGAGGTCCTAACTGGGCCTGCTTTCTTGGGTTGCTTTTGGAAGATACTTGCAATATCTGTGACTAGTGCAAATATATAACTTATAGCAATGTAATTTCCTACTGTTAAATGTCAAATTAGGTTAGAATAAATTTGAGGAATGGTATTTATTGTACTATACCTACTTAATTTTGATGCCACTGCTTTTATGTTTGCATACCAGTATAACCTGCAAGGACAGTAATATAAATTTCTGTTCTTCTGGGACAGTTCTTGTAACCTTTTTCCACTTCCAAAAAGTAATATTCTGATGTCTTTTTGTCTTCACAGGAATCCACAGATGTGAAAGATGAACTGTAAACTGCACTCAACTACTGTCCTGCATTGGGGGGTTAAGAGGGAATGTGAATTAGATTGTTTTGGTTTTTTCCACTGTAAAATGTTGAGGGATGGTATGGGATTTTAAGGGTAAAGGAGTTTTTTTTTTAAGTTCACTTTTCTAAAAACATTCCTCATGAATGTAAATTTGTATTATTTAACTGACTTGGTGTAAAATCTTGTCATGTACAAAATAAAATGTTCCCAAACACCACCAACTCTAAATTTATACATAGCAAGCTCATCTTGTGGGCTGGCAGAAGGAAATTAAGGTCTGTGCAAATGGGCTGTTTGTTGGCAGTCCTTGGGCCTTTCCGTGCTGGCACAGCCACACCTACTTGTGTAGCATCTGGGATTTATGTTTACAAACCTGCTGTGCTGCTTAGCCAAATACAGCTGGTATCTGAGAGCTGTACTGAACTTGCTAATTAAAATAAGTGTTTGAGTTAGGTATCTCCTGCAAGCCTAAGAAAGAGGAGATAGGGTGCTTAAAGATGGCATTGGAAGTGAAGGCTTGCCAACTTGTGCTGGAGTCTGTGACTTGGCTCCCTAGAATACACAGCAGAATGAGGCGGGGAAAAAACATGTCCTTTCATTAAATATGTGGACAACTACCACCAGAACTGTCTTACTGCCTGTGAGCTGGTACCAACCTCCATGGCACTTGGAAACCCTGCATTTGACTTGTGTCACTACAGCAGTTCTGCTTTCTACAGGTTTTTTTAAAGGTGGGAGTTCTTTTCACATATTCTTGATGCTGTTACACTTAAATGTTTTTGCTCTTGTTCTAAGTCTCTTTAGTATGCCAAAGCACTGTAGATACTTAATGTGACTGAAGCTAAATCTGTTTAGTTGTAGGCATGTTGAACTTCTATTCATTATGTTAGCTCTTTTTAGTGGTTGGATGAAGCACTACATTTTTCTCACTAGTGCCTCTGCTTTAAAACATCTTCACAAACTTGGTAGAAAGTGTTCACATTGAGGGTTTTGGGGTGGTTTTTTTGCCTTCCTCTGTGGAAGAAGGACATTGGAGCAGGGTGCTTCTGCACAGTGATTCTACTTAAGAACCAATCTCTTCTGTTTTGTTAACAGAACTTCTGTGAAGTTACAAGTTTCTGCAGTCTGAAGCAAAATAAGTTTTCTTATTAGGTGAGGGCACTAAACACTGACCTGGAGAACTTGCTTTCCATTTACTAGGCTTCTGTATTGCCCAAAATATGCCATCTATCAGTGTGGTTATTGTTAGGGTTTAGAAAGTTGCATTGAAGCACAGTGTTAGAGACATTGAGGAAAGGAAGTTTAGACTGGGGGGGTTCTGGTTCTGCTCACTGCAGTGGTATCCTGCAGAAGAGCCTGTTGTTACTGGCCCAGGCTGAGTGGTCTAACCTGAGTGTCAGCAGCTGCCAGGGTGAGCTTTAGGAGCAAAAGCAGCCTTTGGCAGTAAGTTATGGAACAGGCCAGGTGCACCATTCCTTGGGCCACTTTCCACTTACTATAGCAGTGCAACCTTGTGCTCTGTAGCAATCAACCTCCTGAAGTATCACTTATTTTTAGTGATACACTCAGAAATGTATCATTACTACCCACACCTCTCTATCTGACCTCTTGAGTAGCAAAGGTCGCTCACACCTCCTGTATGGTTGGGAATGATTTTGCCTAACAAACCAAAGGGGAATATTGGAAGTGTAGGGTGGCCTCCTCAAGTATTCCTAATCTGTAAATTACTTGTAGATTTAAGCACCTTTTGTTCTGTTGTATAGCTGAAGTTTTCATTTGATTTGTTTGAGCTTTGATTAGAGGGTGACAAAACTCGATTATATTTTAGAAATAATAAAGAGCACTCTTGAGAGTCATGCTTTGTGCTTCTTCATGTACTTCAGCTGAGGGTATCGTGCAACATTGCTGTGGTCCAGCTGCTTTCTTTACACCCTGGAGTGACAAATGTTTGCTATTAATAAGCACAAAATGCACTTGTAAGTTTACCTTTTTTTTGTTTTTGTCAGCTCTGAAGCAAAATGGTGTCAGCACTGGAAGTGTCTCCCATTTCTCTCAATGCTTCAGTTGTGCTGATTCTGGGGCTGTCACCTCTGCTTTAAAACTTGGTGCATTGTCAGCTTTGCTATTCCTAGATGAGCACTAATGAGGACATTTCCCTCAGTGCTCGAACAGGCTGAGCTCCCTGTTGCTCAGTTTCCAGTAGCAGCAGGATACACTTAGAAATCCAAGCCTAATTAGTGGAAACTTCCCTCTGCAGCCTTTAGATCTGAAAAACCTTTAGAAAATAGAGAGAAATGCATCTTTCATGTCAGAAATCAATAATGTAAGAGGTGATGGTCTGACAAAGTGTAACAGTGCAGAGGCTGGTGAATTCTGGCTTGTTAAAGGGATTGCTGAAGAACTGCTGTTCCTGCCCCAGTTAGAACAGAAACAAAATACTGCTGAACTGTCCCATTTTCTCTTCAATAAACTTTATCTTCTGCTGAAGTGGAAGGTTGCCAATCTCAGCTTTGTTTAGGTGCAGTAAAGGAAAGAGTCTTTTCACTGGCAGTGGACATGTTAAGATGCTCTCATTGATAGATTTTGTTCGGGCTTACCATCTGTGTTTTACTAGAGCCCTTCTCTCAATGCCTGCTGTCATTGATAAAGGTGCCTGAGAGAGAGGATGTGATCTGGTCATACAGTAAGTGCACCCATGGGCACACAAGAGCAGAAGAGGAGCTCATCCCACCAACAGCTGTAAAACTGGGTGAGAGCAGACACATACACATGCATAAGAACTATAAACCTCTCTTCCTAGGAAATCCACTCCAGCTTATGCAGGCATTAATAAAATAATAGCTTCATAGCCAGAACTGATAGAAATGTAGCACTTTGAGTGATCATTTCTGGATCCCTCTGCTCTTACAAGACTTCCAAACACTTTGGCAGTAGGAAGTAGGGAGCTTTTTGTTTCCTTAATGGGTAATGTCAGACTGTTTTTTATGAGTTAAACTGAAGTGAGAACTGAGGATGAAACCTGTGCTTTGTCCTGGCATCTTTCTCAAGGGAAAGCAATTCCAACCTTCCCAAGCTCTATTATGTACCATTCAAAACTGGGTTGTTGAGTTATCTTTGCAGGATGTTGACTCTCCATCTTCAAGTTCCTGGTGCAAGAGTTTCGTGGTAATCCTATTTCCAGACTGAAAGGTAAACCTGTTCTTGTTTTTTCAGAGTTTTGCATATTTACAGCTATCAAAAGCAGCCATAGAGGTGAAGATGCCCAAATGGAGCACAAACGAACACAATTTCAATGTAATCTGTATGTATTTGCCCCATTTTAACTAAGATGACCAAGCTGTAAGATTCCAGCCTTACAGAGGACTAAAGCAGATTTCCTGTCAGTGATACGTCTTTGTCATGGTTTGACCCCTTATTCTGAAGGACACTTACAATGCAATTGAGATTTTAAGAACTCACAAGCATTTTGGCACACAACTGATGGGACTTTTACCAACAGCATTCACTGTGTCTTTATTTTTAATGCTGCCTGCAACTCTGCTTAAAGGAAAGCAAAAAAGCATTACAGGAGCACAGCATTTCACGTATTTCTGCAACTTAAACAGTTGAATAAATGTTTTATCAGTTCTAGTTTTCACAATGAAAATAAACTCTGGTCACTATTGTGAAGTCTGAACTTCGCTTGATCTTTCTTTTAGACCCAACAGTTCTGTTTTCAGTTCTCCAGGCTTAGGAGGTATTTCAGGTATGCTCTGTTAAAAACAGAGAAAGATGTCAGTGCTGTGACAGAGGAAAAACTAAACTCCCAAAACAGTAAATGAGCTTAATCTGCAAGAGCATGACAGCTAAACGGTGATTTTGTCACCCTCTTTTCTGAGCAGAATATAATTCCTACATGCAAAACACCTTAAGAATTATTATCTTTTTGTAACTTGACTTACTTTAAAGTAGCAAAATATAATTTGGAACAAAAAAACCTGAGATGAAAGGAAGAATGGACACTGTTTTAAAGGAGCAAAGCTGCTTTTTGCCATTAAAGTGAGTTTGGTAGAGATGTTCTAGCACAGCTGAAGTTTCCATACATACTCTTGGGGACAGAAGAAAAAGTTTCTCTGTCCTGATTTAGAAATTAGGCACTGAAACTGATACCAGATAACATGACATTTCAAGAACTGCATCCCCTCAAAATTCGTGCTACTTTAGAGGTATAGATCATTTGATCATTCTGATTAAATATGTCTATTTGCCTGTAACGAAGGCTACCTTAGAGACTACTAAAATACACACATTCTAATGCATCTATCAAGGATTTAAGCCTCACTGCTTAAATTTTGATGTGACAGCTCAAGCATGGTAATTTTTTAAAACTTATTTCCCATTTGAAAATAGCACAGAGAATTAAAAACCCCAAGAAGTATACACGAGCAGGAGGATGAGAGAAAGCCTTCAATACAGGCCTCAAGAGTCTAAATCGACCATTACTAGCCCTGGTGTATGGTCTCATTTAGAGTTTAGTTCTGTGACTGTAATTTTGACAGCCTTATCTGTCGTCATTTCTAACGTCAACTTTCGTCGTCTTCATTTCTGTTACTGAAGAAAACAAAGTCTATATAAATCTAGCAGAGCCCCTTCTCGCCACTATTGTACGCTCTTTTCAAAACCCAGCTTCCCACAGCAGAGACCCCTTCTGGACACATGGTACCATGTCGCCAGAATGGAGGCGACTCCCCAGAGAAGTCACAGAATCGCGGAACTGTTAGGGTTGGAAGCGACCTCTGGAGATCACCCGGTCCAAGACCCCTGCCAAGCAGGGTCCCCCAGGGCAGCTGACCCAGGAACGAGTCCAGGTGGGTTTGTAACGTGTCCAGAGAGGGAAACTGCATGACCTCCCTGGGCAGCCTGTTCCAGTGCTTTGCCACCCTCAAATGGAAGAAGTTCTTCCTCATGTTGAGGTGAAACTTCTGGTGTTTTAGTTTGTGTCCTTTGCTCCTCATCTTGTCGCTGGGCACCACCGAAAAGAGTCTGGCAACATCCTCTTGGCACCCACCTCTGAGGCATTTATAAGCATTCATGAGGTCCCCTCTCAGTCGTCTTTCCCAAGAGACGCTCAAGACCCTGCATCATCTTTGTGACCCTCCACGGGACTCGCTCCAGTAGCTCCTTGTCTTTCTTGTACAGAGGAGCCCAGAACCGGACACAGTGAAGTCCTGGCTGCCTGGCCAGTGCCTCTGTAGAGACTGATGTCTGTCCACCGCCAGGCCAGAGACCTTTCGGAAGCATAGCCTCTCTAGCAAACCCTCCATCCCGCACACACGCTACCAGCGACCGGACCCTCCGAGCACTTACAAGGTCAGGCCTGTAGTACCTGTGCACGACTTCGGCCCCCGCGAACATGGCCAGCATGCTGGCCGCCAGCGCCCGCAGGTAGGTGGGCCAGGGCACGCCGGCGGGCATGGCTGTGGGGGCGGGCCCTGTGCACTGACCGTGCCGGACGTGCGTCATCCCCGCCGCCGCCGGGTGGGGGAAGGGAAGAGGGAAGCGGGTGCCGAGGCCCGCCCTCGCCAGGGAGTATCGCGCCAGGCGGG
>VZRQ01009507.1:506472-531767 GCA_013397975.1 Machaerirhynchus nigripectus | reverse complement strand
CGTGATCGTGTCTCTGTCCCTGGGGGATTTAAAAATTATTTAATACCTGGTTTTGTTCCAGTGAATATATCTTTTTCTGTACCTTTTTCTTTTTTTTCCCCTTTGTTTTTAGCGTGAATTGAAGGGGAGGGTGGGGAGAGGAACAAACCATGAACTGGACGGGGGGGAAGAGGAGCAAATCACTGCCTTTACCTTGTGATACTGAAAATACTTATTTAAATGTTCTATAATATATAATCACAAATCACCAAAAAAGTGTATTTCTGAACCCATGCAAGAAACCTGACCAAAGTATACGGGAAACTTAGAGGTACGGGTGAGACTTCACTTTCATCTCATTAGCAAGTGGCTAGAGGACTTGTTTGTGCTACGGTGCAAATTTTTTCTCTGTTCAAAGGGAATTTTATTCCCTTTACTAGAAGGAGACTTTATATGCACATAAAATAAGAAGGTCTGTATTACAAAAAGACATCTGGTCTTAGGTTAGAATGCTTTCACATTTTTCTTACTCACTGTTCTTCTGCTCTGTATGATTAAGCTGTTACTACATTATGAACTGGATTCTGCATGTCTCAGGTTGTCATGTGTTTCCCAATGCAAATCTGAAAATCATTTTTGTTTGGTTCATTAACTGCACAAGTATTTTATAGAAAATGGAACTCTTCCATGAGAGGGTTTAAGGTATTCCCTGTACTCTGAAAATCTCCCATAGCTTACCTGCTATAACAGGCAACTTACCTGGGAATCTGACAGACCTATGTTCATATTTATTCTTCTTGATTCAGGACAGATATTTGGTTAAAAATCAAGTGTCTTGATCACAAGACTCTGAGTTCTTCTTGCCTAAGACTGATTTACAGTGAGTTTCTTAAAAACCTGGTGTGTAGTAGGGAATGGTACCTTCTTGTGAGAAATTTAAAATCAGAATAATTTGGGTTGGATAAGACCTCTAAGATCATTGAATCCAACCACTAACCCATCACTGCCAAGCCCACCACTAAACCCTAAATTTACACATCTACAACAGCTTTTAAATACCTCCGGGGTGGTGACTCAGACAGTTCCCTGGGCAGCCTATTCCAGTGGTTAACAACCCTTTCCATGAAGAAATTTGTCCTAATATCCAATCTAAACCTACCCTGGCACAATGTGAGGTCATTTCCTCTTGTCCTGTCGCTTGTTGCTTGAGACCAACCCAGCTTCAACCTCCTTTCATAAGGTTACCCCTGAACTTCCTTTTCTCCAGAGTAAACACCCCCAGCTCCCTCAGCTGCTCCAGACCTTTCCCCAGCTCTGTTGCCCTTCTCTGGACACGCTCCAGCACCTTCTTGTAGTGAGAGGCCCAAAACTGAACACAGCATTTAAGATGTGGCCTCAGCAGTGCGGAGCCCAGGGGGACAATCTCTGCCCTGGTCCTGCTGGCCGCACTATTGCTAATGCAGGATGCCATTGGCCTTCTTGGACAAGCATCTCTATATCCAAAAATTGTCTGGTGCTTTTAATTATAACTCTGAGATGATAAAATTATTTCCTGAAAATCTACTGTTCACCACGTCCTTTCTATGTATTTGTGAGGCAGTAGAATCTATGGACAAGAAGGTGGCTGCGTAGGTAGAAGGGAGTGACAGTATAATGCAGAAATGGGTGTGAAGGCTGTATGTGACTAATAAATGTGTGGAGGGAGAGAGCTGTCTATGGAAAAATGTCTTTATGCATAGAAGGAGACAGGATCTCTGTATGTGTGAACACTTCCATGTAAAATAAGTGCCATATTTGTGTTGGGGTCCAGTGTGTGATAACTGGACAACATCTGCCACACAATTTGTTAAAGCTGTTTAATAATCTGCAAAGTAACAAATGCTTATTCTTAATGCTTTATAGCCCAGAATGATTCATCCATCAGATGATCAAGCAACTGACACAACATTAAAATAATCTGATTTGGGAAACTTGTGGAAGTCCAGAGAGCTTTAGCTCAACATGCATTGTAAATTGTTGGTCTGTTTGATAGACAGTTTGCTTTGGAAATGTGTGCTGCAGTGTTTTTCCAAAAAATAAAAAAAAAGAGAAAAGCTCTACTCTTCCCTTACAAATGCTGTGTTAATTCCACATCATAGCAATCACAAGAGAACTGTGCTGTTAATGTTGGGGTTAACTGATGCCAGCTAAGCAGCCAGACTGCTTCGATGGTGTGGATAATTTAGTGCCTTGTTTACAGAGTCATCAGAGAATATAAGTGCAGTACATGCCAGTCTTGATAAAGTTTGATGTTCACATTCTGCTTGGTACCTCAGGAAGTTTCTAAATTGTTGATGAATTATTTCTCTCTCTCTCTCCCTCTCTAAGATACTACGCATATCTTCAGCAAGCTCAAGCATTTTACTCGTTTCCCTTCCATCAGATGATGACTGCAGTGCCCAACATGGAAATGATGACTGAGCAGCCGACTCTAGAGGGCATTCCAGAGCCAAACATTGCTCAGGAACCTCCAAAAGGTAGCCTGACTGGGCTGTGCTAGTGAGATGAAGTGAGAGTGATTGATTGGGAAAAACAATATTGCTCTTAAACAGATTCCTTGGACCTATTGGATTTCCTTTTCTTGGTGCACCCTGTGGAAGTATTGATTAATTCTATTCTTTAAGAAGCGTGTTTTAACAGACAATTAAAAAGAAAAGTAAACTCATGTGAATGTATTCACATTGTTCAGTCTCACACAATTGTCTTGTTCCAAGAAAAGCTGACTTTTTTCAATAGGTAAATGCATCATTTTAGCTGAAGTCGTGGATTTTAATATTATGTTAGAGAAGGGTTTTTTAAAATTCTGTCTTCAAAATACTTATTTTTTTTTACTTTCTGCAAGAGAAGTACAGTATAATACTGTTTATTTGAAATATTTTTGTTTGAGTGGTTGCTTAGTTTGTTTTAGTAATCACAGGCAGGGAATTGGTTACATATACTAAGAATTGTTTAGTTTAGTGTGGCTTTTTTAAACAAATACAAACTGCTGGAAAGTGACACTGTTCTACAGATCAATACTATTAATGAACATAGAGGGAGAGAGCAATCTCTGGGTGCTCATGTCATAGCCAGTGCCTGTGCTGCCTGAATCTCTAAACTTTTAAGAGCCAGAAGATGAGGAAGCTTCAGGTGTGTTGTTTAAATTAATGAATTTTGAAGGTAAACTTAACCTCTTTGATTTCTTTCTGTGTCCATACATTTAGCTGAGTCTTTTTGAATATCCACACTGCAGCACTGGAAGTGTACAAAAAGAATGTTTGTTGTGTGTTTCAGAAGTTAAAAAAGGAGGAAGGAAAAGAAAAGCCAAAGCAACTGAGCCAAAGCAACCCAAAAAGCCTGCTGCTAAGAAAGAAAAACCAGCCAAGTCAAAAGGCAAACAAGAAAAGATCACAGATACTTTCAAAGTCAAAAGAAAAGTGGACCGTTTTAATGGTGTATCTGAAGCTGAACTTCTGACCAAGACTTTGCCTGATATTTTGACCTTTGATCTGGACATTGTGATAGTGAGTAACTCAGAGTTACAAGATTAGGTAGAAAAGTCTTGGATATGATTTACATTCTTTCTGCTTAGTTATCTGTATCGCTTATATGGCAAGATCTTGCAAGATAAAGTATATAAACTGTTTCCTGTGTGTAGAGCTGCTTTGCATTTTCTGTTAAACCTGTAGTAACTTAGTCCTGATTTCTGAGAAAACTAAGGCTCACATTTAATGCAGAGTCATGAGAGACCATAACTCAGTGCTTAATTTCCTGGAAGCTCTGCACCCTCTGAGCTGTTCTTTTGACACTGCACATCTAAACGAGGCACTGCTGCAAAATTGTTAGGTTTTTGATATAATGATGGAATATGCCATTAATACAGTTTTGTTTATTAATAGTAACTTAGAGAGAATTGAATTAGCACCCTTACTGTAATTTGATTAAATTAACAGTAACTTAGAGAATTGAATAAGCACCCTTACTGTAACTTGATTAAATTCTTGGCTAGCAAGCCATGTTGTCATTGTTAAAATGGAATGGTATCTTTTTAGATCGGCATAAACCCTGGCCTGATGGCAGCTTACAAAGGACATCATTACCCGGGACCTGGAAACCATTTTTGTATGTTTTTGTTTTCCTTTCTTCTTTTAGCATTTGCAGAACTTTGGTAGAACTTGTGGCATTTTAAGTAAACTAGCTTGGTTGTTGTTTTTCTGTTGGGTTTTGGTTGGTTGATGGTTTTTTTTATTCAGAGAGGGATTTTTATATGCTAAATATGAATTCAAGATGTCAGCAGGTTCTGTCAGAGAGGCCCAGTGCAAGGAGAAGCAATGGCAAGGTTGTAAAAGAAAGCTGACACATTGTATTTGCCACTTTCTTTCCCCCAAGATCTATATTGATCACTGCCTAAGAGAATCACAAAATCTAAAGCTCTGTACTGAGCTTTTAGAATAAAAGACCACGATCATGATAAGGAATTCCTGTTCACTGGGGCCTTTCTGCCCTCTTGGAGGAGGTAAAATAATACTGGCTATTTTAAACCTTTCTGGGTAGGACATTAGTCTTCCCAGATTAACTGATAATTTGTTAAAATAGATTCTTCCTTTAGCATTCCAGTAGTCCAATAGTCAGTGGGGGTTTTTTTGGTTGTTTTATCTTCCTTGGGAAAAGGCAAATGCATATCTATCTTCCTACATGACAGGGAAGTGTCTTTTCATGTCTGGTCTAAGTAATGAACAGCTGAACCACATGGATGACCACACCTTGCCACATAAATATGGGATTGGATTTACAAACATGGTTGAAAGGACAACACCTGGAAGCAAAGACCTCTCCAGGTAAGGCAACAAAGGAGAATATCAGGCTTGTTAATGAATTAATGGTTGTGATTATAATTTTGAGTACTTTGTCTTTTAGCAAAGAGTTTCGGGAAGGAGGGCGAATTCTGATGCAGAAGCTACAAAAGTATAAACCTCGTATAGCAGCTTTCAATGGAAAATGTGAGAACTTTTACTTTTAAATGAACTTTTTTCTGTCAGTAGCTTTTTTTTTCCCCCATTTACCCTATATTTTCATTTTAGGTATTTATGAAATTTTTAGTAAAGAAGTTTTTGGAATTAAAGTCAAGAACTTGGAATTTGGGCTTCAGCCACACAAAGTGCCAGATACAGAAACTGTAAGTATTGAGACAGAAACAAAACCAGGGCGCTCCATTGATTATTTAACAACTAAGGAATCTCAGGCCTTGCATACACTTGGGATAACACCAGTTTGACCAAAGTACAAGAGGTGTGAAAGGCTTTTCCTTAAATAGAGAAAGGGGAATAGCACAATTTTCGGACACATCTTAATTGCAGTTTCTTCAGACTTGTAGACTCCATTTGAGAAACGGTATGTTACAGTTAGTAGGTTGGTGCATTCTCTGAGGACTACCTAAGAAACCCATGCCTGCTTTTATGATAACTTTCATCTGATCCCCTGTGTCCAGTTCCCTGGATATTTGTATTACTGCATTTTGATACTGACCATGACCATGCAGAGCCACAGTGGGGGAGAAAGAACAGCAAGTCCGTCCTTGTGCCATTGCACGTGACCCTTCAGCATTGCTGGATCTGGGCATGCCCAAGCGCTTCTGTCAGACTGGGTCTCCTTAAGCTGATCTGCAGTTTGAAGTTAAATTAGATGCTTGAGATAAACAAACGATTTGATGAAGAGTGCATTAGTCATAGACATCTAGTGCTGGAAAATATCTCAAGGGAGTAGCTACGTATCCTTAGAAATTGGTTTGTTTAACGTGTTCTTATAAACAAGTTAAAGCAAAGGCAATTATGCTACTTGTCAAGGTGTCTTATTCTAAAGTTTCATTACCTTGTCAGTTAGAAAGTTTGGATTGTTCTTCTTCTTATTTCTATCCTCATTTACTAGTGCTGCAAGTTTCAGCTGCCTTTCTCTAAGAGTGGAAGTGTTGCTATTAGAGCCTGAAGAACCATTGGATAAAGTGCTTGCTTCTTAAGTAGTTCTTAAGGACTTCTGCAGTAGATGTATTTGTAAGAAAAATAAATAATCCCCTTTACTGGTACTTGTTCATAAATACTGCATGGTAATAGAAGTGTTGAATACAGTCTGTTTGTCCTGAACTAACGTGATATCTTCAGTTAGGCCTGTTGGCAGAGGTAGAAACACTGAAGTTGGCTCCAACTGTACTAACTACAGTTTCACAGCCTGGTATACGTGCTGCAGGTGCACTTGGCCAAGAAACCAGGCTAATTAACCTGTGCTGCCTCCCTCACTGGTTTGGGCTCTTTGCCTGCTGTCACGTACTCCTCTGTGCCCTGGCTCAGAGCTCTGCTTTGAACTCCTGGCTCTGGAGTGTGCTCTGCTCTCTTATAACACACATGGGTACTACTTCTCCTGCAGCACATAAATAACTAGTGAAAATTGTCCACACTTTTAGCAGCTGGTAATCAGCCCCTGTCTTCAGGGCAAGAGAGATGGCTGGTCAAGGAAATTGAAAACTCATTTTAGCACCTTCCACAACCACCTGTGGCATTAGCTGAAGTTTGTACAAATGGTTAAAACAGCGATCTTAACTGTTAGGTTGTTCTGAATGCACTAAGTATTAACTCATAGCTCAGGGACCAGTAATGTTGTTTTTCTTGCTCTTTGTCTCTAGCTCTGCTACGTTATGCCATCATCCAGTGCAAGATGTGCTCAGTTTCCTCGGGCACAAGATAAAGTTCATTATTACATAAAGCTGAAAGACTTAAGAGATCAACTGAAAGGCATTGCACCCAACACAGATGTGCAGGAGGTGCAGTACACATTTGACTTGCAACTTGCACAAGGTATTGTGGTTATTTTGTTAACACTTCATTAAAATGTAATGTAGTGTACAATGCAACTAGCAGTTTCCCAAGCAGAAAGAAATAAAAAAATTATTAGGAGGGGGGAATATGTGTTATCTTCTCTAAACTGTGTGGTATAGAATTACAGATTACATTCTCTTTAGTACAGTTTAAATTACCTAAGGGGAGCAGGGATTACTTTGTAGAATTTGTGGCTGCTTTTCACGTGTTTTCTGATAAACATGCTCTTTGATATTTTTTACTGTAAATTTTAATGCTTGAGGTGTTCTGTTTCTGCAGAGGATGCTAAAAAGATGGCTGTCAAAGAAGAAAAGTATGACCCAGGCTATGAAGCAGCATATGGAGGAGCTTACTGTGACCGTGCACCGTATGACACTGAGCAGTGCAGCTTCTCTTCAAATGGAACAGGTAAAGGGCCTGGGGCATTCAGTCTGCAGCCGTTGCTGGGCAACAAAGACCCCGTGGTGTCAACTGCTTTTAAAAACTGTGATTTTTGTTTGTTCAGCAGGAAGCAATCCGCAGTTCTGTGAAGGGTCGTCCTTCGGTGAAGTTCCTAATGGACAGTGGATGACACAGTCCTTTGCAGACCAGATTCCAGAGTTCAGTGCTGGTATGACACGGGAAGAGGAGGGAAGCAGCGTGTAGGAGCTGTTCCTTCTCGGCTATGCACACATGCTGCAGTTTTAATGCAGTGATCAAGATTGGTACCTCGGTTCTCCAACTGAAGCATTTGAATAGTATTTTATCTCCCCTAGTTATTTTATTATAGTCCGAAGTAAGTGTGTGGTAGGCTGAAATCAATGAACTAGATAATTTTAAGGAACTGTCCAAACTTTTTTAAAAAAAGGTAGCCCTTTTTTGTATATGAGTTTTATATTTAATGTATACCATTTCTTGCAGTTTTTGACAAATTGCTTTCTCATTTGTGGAGATTTCTTTGGGGCGTTAATTTTATCCCATAAATGGTAACGTGGTAGTAACAGCAGCAGTATACTTTTTACTGATGCCTCAATGTTTGGATATCTCATAATACTTTTATATCCAAAGGGGAAAATGGAAAGTGTACCCTTACCTTGTGTGAAGCGGTGTTTTTAATCATGCACAGTTAAGGAAATTGTGCTTTTTAAGCCTGCCTTTTACTGTCTTAAAAAGTGGACAAAGTTGTGTTCTGCAGCTGTGAGTGCTGTCTTCTGGGTGGGATGAAAGAGCTCTGTCTCTTCAGTGAGTGGACCATATTCAGGATGAAGGGAGTGAAGACATCATCTCAAGTCACAACACTGGGGAGGAAAATTTGTGTTACACATGACAGGGCCTAAATATTCTAGCTGAGCTGTCTTAGGATAAGGTTCCTCTACCACTGCATCTCTTTCCCCCTTAAATTCCAATGCAAGGAACTGGAATTCCTTAAAAAAACCAAAAAACAAATAGCAGTTGTAGTTCTTGAATTCTGTGGCAATTAAACTCCATCATTTCCATGTAGTTAGTCCCTTCACCTGACCTTTAGCAGGAGATAACTCCTTTGAACATAACAGAGAATTGAAAGACTGCATTCTCTTTAAAGATCATGTACAGCTATGTTATTTATATCATGTACAATTATAAAGGGTGAAAGAGATTTGCAATTTAGCAGTTTTTAACATTAAGTTCTCTTCAATCTGTAGGATTGAACCCAACCCTAGAGGGTTTTCCCCTTATTCCTCTTCAAAGTAAAAAATACTGAGTTGAATATAGGGGCAGCTGTTCCATGAATAAGAAGTTGTCTGTAGAAACTAGAGCTGTCTTCTGAGGAACTTGCCTAAATGCTACACATTTTTGGCCAATATTAGACTGAGAAAGAAATGAGATTCCATCCTGGTGCCTAACTCTCATCTTCTTTCCATCTTTTATAATGTGAGGAAAAGATGAAGTAAAAGCAATAAGCTGATCAAAACACTTAAGTTTTGATGATCTTATGACATTTGGTGCTTCACATACTTGAAAACAGATACAAACAGTATCTCCACACTCCATGCTGGTCAGAGATTCCTGTACCAGTGTGATTTATCCTCTCTTCACAGCCAGTGACAGTTGTCAGTTGTGTGTAACTGGTTAGTGTAGGTTCTAATCCTGCTGTAACACCTCTTACAGAGGTCACACACTGTCAACCTGTTGTGAGGCAGGCATGATGTTTACAGATTCTTCCCAAATTATGTGGCTTAATTCTGAGCATCCTAAATCAAGAGAGTGTGCATTATGATTCTGATTGTGTTTATTAGCTGCAGCATAAAGCTGTTCCACATATTGTCAGAAAGGTATAGGACTTGTCTTGTCTGTTATTTAAAGTGTACTGTATCATGTATTGCTGTTTACATGGATGTTTTCCTGCAGGTGCTCAAAGTATCTTGCATCAGGGATTTGTTACAATTCAGTTTTATTTTCAACAAAATTAGAAGCATGAAATTAGCACTGCTGAGTATGTAGCACAGTAGTATTTAACTCCTGAAAGACTATCCTGTTTGATTGGAAGGGAAAGGTCTCTTCCTTAATGGAATCATCCACTTGGTTATCTGGGTATAAAATACAGTTGAGTGTACAATGACCATTCCACTAAATACTTCAATTCTGTGTCCTCCCTCAGAACTGGTGCTCTTTTTGTTACAGTAATACAGAAGTTCCTAATCTGTCTTCAATCTATCAATGTTTCACAATAAAATCAGGAATTGTACTGCAGTGTATTGGAATATGCTTTTGCATCTTGCTAAGTGCACTACAGGATGTGTCATACATAGAAATGCCACAAAAGAGAGTCACCACACAACACAACTCACTAACGTGCCCAAGTTTTCATTTCAGGCTGTTTAATGTGGGCTAGATAACTAAACACTTCTTGTACATAATACTGCAGCTATCTCCTGTGTAGATTTTTCTAACAGAAGACATTGAAATCTTACTTAGAAAGACCTTAAATTAAAGCACACTGTCTGGCACTGAATTTCACCTAAGTGTTTAATGAAAATACTTCATTGTCAAGTAAACTTGTTTCCTCACCTTACATGAAAGTCAAGATAATCTGAATTGTGTACTGCTCACTCCAGCCTCCCTCTCCTGCCATAAGCACACAAAACTGATGGTCAGTTATTCATATATTTAACAAATACTTTGTTTTCTAAAATCAATTAATCATACAACATGTTGCATCTCAAACTATTAAATGCATCCCATACACTACGTTTTGCAGTATTTCAGTATCAGCTATCAGGACGAGTTAATTTGAACTTCCCTGAAGGGTCAGGAATAAACCAGTTTTCCCAGAGATCAGTGTGGACACTGGGATAGTCCCAAGGTTTGTATCTCCCATTCCAGTGAAGTAATTTAGCTTCTTGAAGAAATTGCTCTGAGTAACGGGCATCAGGACTCCAACCTGCATGGGTAGATTAAAAAAAAAAATTTGAAAAATGTGATTTTTAATAATGGAAGACACTATAGAGTGAGTTAAATTCAGGTGACTTTTTTTTTCAGAAGTCTGATTAGCATGGTTTCATGTTAATTTACAACTAGTTATATGATACAGCAGCTTTTTTCAGCTTGATGCCTCTTACATTGCATCAGCAAAAAATCTCAGCAAGTTTCCCCTCTCAAAGTTTCCTCTTTCAACAGTTTTAACATCTTGGCATAGCTGGGATTAAAAACAAAGTAAAATCTATTCATTTTACCATGCCAGCTAAGCCATTGTGTTTTTCCTAGGATAATTCACCACTCCCAGGTGAAACTACATCCTCCAGAATGCTGACAACAAACTTCCAGGCCTCCCATTCTTCTGCACATAAAAAAAGACTGATTTTTTTCAGTCTCTCACTATATTCAGATATTGCATATATTCTTTCCCTTAAGTAGTGCATGAGCTAAGGTCCTGCACTGGAATCTCACAAGCTCGCTTTAGTTCCAACTTGCAAACAGTGAGAAATTAAACTTACCAAGATGCCTTATGTGCCACATAGGATTAATAGAGGAATACTTTCCATGAAATACAATTAGCATTGGAGAGGTTGCCACGCCTCCCCCAAGGGTGCTGCTGTAGAGGTTTTCCCTGCAAAAGGGAAAAAAAAAAAGAATATGTTCAAAACCTCAAGGAATCTTTAGTACAAAAGGCAGAAGATTAAAAGTAACTATCTGCCAAATTCAAAATCATTTTGAACAGATCAGTTTTCAGCATACTCCTTCCTTGTGCTGTTAATTGATTATATTTGCAACTCCAATTCCCATGGAGTGAATCATTGCTACCAAGTAAAATGGGAGTCAGACCCAACATGAAACCAATTTTTTCTACACACAGACTGTAGCTCTCAAGGCTGACAAAGTTAACTGTAGGGAAAAAGCTGTTAACATAAAGCAATCAAACATAATTTATCCTGATTTCATAAGAAAATGTACATTTTTCCACATTTTTAATTCCCTCTTTTTCCCCCTTTCTCCGTCCAACAGCTTTTAGACCTATAAATTAACCGCCAGCTGGATTTTGTCAAAGCCTAGTTAGTAGAAATTAATATCTAAAGAGTATCAGTTTCCTGTGAATTTTGTGATAAATCCAGGGCTAAATCAAGCCTAACCATGGTAAGAGGAGGCATTGGGAGGTGGCAGCCAGATGTCTGGCCACAGTGTGCTGATGGCCCTGCTGACCAGGTGGCACAGCGGCAAAGCCACCCCACCTATGGGACACCGTGCCACCCACCTGGTTCAGTGGGGAGGGAACTTGGGAAGTAGCAAGAGATGCTGAGAGAGGCTACAGAACAATAAAATCATAACCTCTCCTCAAAACTGGGTTTCAACTGCTAGGCACTTTTTTTCACTACCATTTCAAAATCCAGCTAAAAGGAACATGAATGTGTTATTAAAGGCATCGAATCTATAGATTAAATTTGCAGTAATATTATTGGAGGCTTTACTCTAAAAATCTCCCAAAGAGCACAGCAATAGCTTGTCAGGATGTTACACAAGCAGAGTAAGAAAAGACATTTGGCTTCTTATACATTCACACACTTCTCATGCATGTCCCTCCTCTGTCCATTTCTGAAACTAACAAGTAATGGACACAGCACAATAGCACAAACTATTCCGTATCAGTTTTACATTACTAAATTTAAATTTAATCATTTGCAGAGAAGGAAAATAAACGCCAAGTTTTCAAATGCAGGTTAACAGGGAACTAATTTTAAAAATGCTGATTGTTTCACTGTGTCACGACTAATTCATGGTCAATAACAGATATCATGTAAAATTTCATTCAACTAGAGAAAAAAGAGTGTTTTTAATTGGTATTAAAAAAAAGATAGTGTCCAATTACAGCTTGGCTGGCACTAAAACAGGAGAGTCCCCACGCAAATAAGGAAACATTCCTCCTTTAAGCCAGCCTCAGGAAGGGAAGATCATTCAGTGGCTTCATCCCAGGCTAACATGGTCACCCAAAATGAGAACCATATGTTCTCAGTGTCCCTCAGGATTAACAGTGGTTTGTGATTAAACACAAGACTAAAATTCCAAGTGGCTGTTTCCTGGTACAGAAGTGGTCAGATTTAAACAGATGGAAATGCTGGAACATGAGTTACTTCACTTGACAAGATCTCAAAAGAAAGACTGCTTGGAGTTAAAAAAAAAACAAACTGTAGGAGCTTTTAAACAGAAAGTAGAACTGTAAACCAAGCATTAAAGTAAAGTGCAAAACTAGATTTCTACACATACTCTACATTTCTTTGCATCCACTTTTCCAACTGCTTTGTGATCCGCTGATGTTTCCATTCAGTCATGTTAGCAACAATTACTCCGGGATTAAAGGAGCAGGTGCTGGGGCTGATGCCAAGATCTCTAATGGCTTGCTTTCTGTAGTCCAGGAATCCCATGTATGTGTTCTAAGAAATAAAAAACATATGTTAACCCCCTATGAATCTCTATAAAGATACATGTAAATGCATCTCACTATCACTGAGAGGGAGACTAAATATGCTCTCCCAGAGATGAGTTTCTAGATGGTAGTTATCTAGGCTAGGCTGTAAGGCAGGATGCTTCCAGATACTAAATTACTGTTTCCACAGTATTGTACCATGAAGTTTGATAAGGCTTTCCCCTCACAATGTATGTCTTTTGGTAGCCCACACTAAATCATGCAGCATCATAATTGTACAACTGTAACACTAGAGGGATGCACTAACAGTTCTGGGGAACTCAGCTCAGGAATTAGCTTCAAAACTTATTTTCCTAGGTTTCATTCCCGACAAGTATCATACATCATGTCTTCATTAAATGTTCTATAAATGCTCATAATCTACTGGTATACAATATCTACCAAATGTAATTTAGTAGAATGCAAAAAACCAGTAGAGATTCAAATTATTACGGGAAATGACTCTGCATAGCATTACAGAGTTACTACAAAAAGTCCTTAATTACTTGTACAACCATTACAAAGCTATCTATATATACAAAACTTTCACTTTGGGGAAAACACATAAAACCATCTTACATCTTTCGCTTATGGGCAAGCACATTCATTATTAGAATTCTAGAATGGCATCTTACCTGCATCCCTACACTTCTAACCATTTCATGTGTAGAAGGCAGATCACAATCATCTGAAAAAGCTGCTGCATGTCCAGGAGCTAACTTAGTATCGTAGAGTTCCTGGATGTCACCTGATTACAGAAAGGTCACAAGCATCAGACAACACCTCCTGCACTGCTACAGAGCTGATAGGATAACATCAGTTCTTGTATCTTACTTATAAACACACCAGTTTTTAGGGATAGCCCAGATATTCAATTTTGTAATATGAGACCATTTTCAAATTTGAGTCCTGCACCTGGATGCCTAAGGTCTATCTTTAGACATCATCATTGGTATTCAATACATTCATATTTTGAGTGTCCAAAATCAGCTACATCAGAAGCTGATTGGACTGTTAAAAAGCCTGGTTACAAACTTATGCATTCATAGAGATTGTCTTTGGAAAGGAAGGGCACAAGCAATTTTTTCTGAGCCTCTTCAAGTCCCACAAAAGTGCCACTTCAGTTTCTTGCACAGATGAGGTTTTCCCTGGTGTTATTGCATTTATACCTCCTAGGAAGATACCTGGATTCCCAGCAATGGGTGATTGAAATGTGCCTGTCACTTGACCATCCCTGCTGGCTTCACAGCCCACCCAGCTCCTTCCTGGTGCAGGGAGACAATGATAATGCCTGGCACCTCACTCATCACCTGACTGTCAGGTACCCAAGGCGTGCCAGAACAGTTTCAGGGCAGGTGGGAAGCACAGCACTGCCCCAGCAATCGACTGAGCCTGCATCCCAACTCCTTAGAGCTTTCAGTTTTACTTTTCCTTTCATCTCTTTTACTTTTTGTACTGCTGGTCTTCTGCCAGGTCAAACAGCTGAATCAGCTGCCTCTGCCAGCTGCACAACTGCAGGCTACACACGTAGCAGGAGCTGCCTGGGGACAGGAGAGGCCACTTGGTCAGCAGCAGCCTACCAGGAGGCGTAACGTGAAACTGCACCCTTTATCCTGCAGCTCCACAATCACCATCAGCTGACACCCCCAAGGAACGAGAAAGCTCAGTGCTGGTGAACACAGGTGCAGGGAGGGGTGACAGGGAAGTGGTGGGCTCATCTTGAGCTGCTCATGAGACTTGAGTCCAAATGAAGACGTGGAACCTTTCAAAGAGTTAAATATTGCTGCTGCCCATTGATGACAGACAGAACAACAAAACCAAAAAGCAGAGATTGCCACTGGAAACACCTGTGTTGGAGAACTGTGATAGGAAGTCAATGGCAAATTAAAATGAGACAGGTAGAGCAGATTAGCTGTCTTTTATAAAGCAGCAAATAGTGACCCCTTTAAGTGCAGGTGGTCCGAAATCTGCCTCTAGAGAGACAAAACTATAAAAAGGTGCAGAAAAGCAGTGGAGAAATACACTTCTGTTGTGTGTAAATTCACTGGTCTTAATGTTCTCACAGTGAAGACTAATTTAGGCCAAAAAAATTATTGTAGTTATACTCAGTTCTTTCCAAAGGAAATTTTCATCAGAACATCCCTTTAATGTTTAACAAGAATAGGTAAAATGGTTTTGTTTTCCCTGGACCCTAGCTAGGGCAAGGAGGGGTGAGGTGTAGGTAGCCAGCTTGTGCTCACAAACTGGCTGGGCATCAGTCTGTGCACCAGAGGTGACTTGTTCTCCTTCCTTTTCTCTTATTCCACTTATCCTTTGCTCATTAAGCAATTATTTGTTTGTTTGTATTATTGTGACCCTCGAGTTTTCTTGCTTTTGTTTTTCCTTTCCTCTCCCCCCATTCCTCTGGGGGTGGGGATGGGGGAAAGTAAACAAGCACCCGTGTGGTGCTCAGATGTCTACCAGCGTTAAAGCACAACACTCTGTTTAAAAAGTGCTTTAAAATAACAAGAAAATGTGATAAAACAAGTATGAAGACAACAGCTCTACAGAGAGAAAAAAACAACAATGGGGAAACAGAACAGAAAAACACTTATGAGAAATGAATCTTTAAAAAAAATAATTCAAACAAGATTACTTTGATGATAAGAAAAAAAAGATAGTATTTTTTCAGCATTTTAATGTCTTCTAACTGCTCCCACTTGACTAGGAACTCTGAAATCTTTAATTGTGATTCTGCAAATTGCTTTGAATTCTGAGCTGAAAATGCTCAAAACCATATTTTGAGTGTTTGGAATGTCAATCCTCTTATTTGAGTAAATTCCTCTTGCTCTCAAGAACAGCAATTCTGGATAAGGAATTGGTAGCATTTGTGGGGATTTAAATACTAGCAGGAAATGCATGTCACACACTTAATAAACATTGCAGCATCTGAGTGAAATCCATTGTATCTTTCAGCAATTGACAAGAATCAATTAAAATGAAACCCACATACAATTTTGATCACAATTATTCAAAATATATGCAGGTAAGTTCTTCTTCAAACTTTCATTTAAGCAAACAGATTATTTGTAGTTTCCCTAAGTTCAACACTCCTAGCAGCTGCCTAATTTTCTATTATCTTATATTTCCAAATGGCTGTAAAAGCTGCAATAACTTTGATTTTAATTCTGTTAGAAACTGCTTTTTAGACAAGAGCTTACCTTGAACAATGACATCATCATCCAAATATATTACTTTCTCATGTTTCTGGATAAGCAAAGGAAGATAAAATCGAACAAAGTTCAGCTATCAAACAGAAAGAAAAAATACAGATTAAACGGCAAAGCTGTTTAATGCAGTAATCTCAGGCTTCTGTGTCTATTAAGTCAGTTTGAATTTCTCTTTTCATTGAACACTAATCAGTGATCATTTGCTTCCTCCCCCACAGCTTTACTACCATCTCAAATCCAGTACTATTACTCTTATTGCTGTTATTATTTATCCCTATTTATTTACTAGGGCCCTAACCTTGCAGCCCAAAACTGTTGATTCCTCACGGAATCCTTTAGGTTGGAAGGGGCCTTTTGAGATCATCTTGTTCCACCCCCCTTCTGCAGCAGGGTCCACTCGAGCAGGCTGGCAGGGACCATGCCCAGTTGTGTTCTGAATATGTCCACAGATGCAGACCCAACAGTCTCTGGGCAACCTGAGACTTCTAAAATCATGGTTTAAAACGTCTTTTCTTTAGCCCAGAGGGAATTTCATGGTACTTGTGCCTATTGTCTCTTGTCCCTCCCCTCAAGTATTTATACACATTGATAAGATCCTCCTGAATCTTATCTTCTCCAGGCTGAAACAGCCTCAGCTCTTTCAGCCTCTTACAGAAAATATGCTTCAGCCCCTTAATCATCTTTGCAGCCCATGTTGGACTTGCCCCAGTAAGTCCATATGTTTCTTGTACTGGTGGGCTCAGAACTGGACACGGCAGTTCAGGTGCAGCCTCACCAGGGCAGAGAGGAAGGAGCACCTTTCTGGACTTGCTGCCAATGCTCTTCCTAGTGCATTTTTACAGCATACATCACACCAAACATTTCAAAATGTAATCGTATCATCAATCCACTCTAAAAGAATTATCTGACTGGTGCCACAGATACGGGTTAACAACTTCTACAACAGCAATGAAGAACAGAGCAGAAGGAAAGGGGACTGACAATATAAGAACAACTGTAAGGATTCAGACCATTTTACCCAGCACCTGTCTTCACAGTGGTCCTAACCACATGCTCCATGAAAAATAAAAACAGAGCAAGCATCCAGAACCATTGCTCCAAGTATTCTCCTAGCTTTCAGTTATTTTCAGCTCAAGGGATTTTCTGAACTAGATGTGATCTGCCTAAATATGAACTTCGGTCCTAAGTGAACCCCTGTACATTTTTACATCCACAAGACCTTTCAGCAAGGAATTCTAGAGATGTAGCACTCGTATGAAAGGTGTGCAACATCGCCTGTTTATGCTGTCACTCTGACTAATTTCATCTCATGGCCATTGGTTCTTGCATTGGAAGAGACATATACATACATCCCCATCCACGAAATGGAACAGATCTAGGACATTTCAAAGCCCATAAGCATTAAAAACGTTAACAATTTGTTATGTGGCATTCAGTGACTCACAGGCTGCAGTAGCTCAGGACGTGATGCATCCTGTCTGATTTTTCCTTTCAGTACCATAGGATTGAATTCCACAACCTTGAATTTTATTTCCTTCAGTTTAGAATTTTCAATCCATTTTCTGTAATAAAAAGAAGTGATAACAGAAATATCAAGTGCGTGGCAAGTACTTCCAGTACGAAATTCACATACATTTAGGAGAATAATAAGAGACCTTGAAAGCTCACTTGAGCTATCCTATCCCAACACAGAATCACTTGTCTAAAGCTATAGCACACAGACCTTTATGAAACCTGTTCTTAAAATAATTTTTTTTTAAATCCCCCACAAAAACCCCACCAAAATAAACACCCCACACCATTGCCAAAACCAGAGACTCCATATGTTGCCTAAACAACTCATGTTTCACTATTACTTCCAATAAATTATATTCTTCTAAGTTTTCTTGCTATAATTAAAGATTATTATTTCTTATCCTATCTATTAAAGGCATCGAATCGAGGTTAGTTTTCTCTGTCACAGTTTAATGTTCTTCTGGATGACTTCTACACCATCCCTTAATTATGTTTTCTTTAGACTAAACTAATTATTTTTTTCATATTTTTATCAGATTTCTTATCGCCACTGTTTATTTTCTCTCCTTACACAAATTATGGGTACAAAGGCTACAGAAGTGAAGCAGCCAGAGGCAAGAACTGCTAAGAAATGTTTTAGTTTTCATTCACAACTTGGTCCTCTTTAAGACATTGTTTGCAAATTTTAACACTGAAACAAAATGAGCCGAAACTTCATGAAATCACATTCATTGAAATATCAGGATATAATTTCCTTTCATGAAATGAAGATTTCTCATTTCACGAACGGAAATGAAATGAGAAATCAAGGAATGAAGTGAAATGAAAAGAAGGGACGTGAAATATAATGAAATGAAATGGGGGAAAAAAGAAAATTATGTAATGAAGTGAAATAAATGAAAGGGAATGGAATGAAACAAAGTGTATGGAAATGAGATGAAACATCAAGAAATTATATTAATCGAAATCTCAAGATTTCATTTCCTTCATGTCATGACAGGAAATAAAATGGGAAATGACAGATTAAAGAAAAATGGATAGAAAGGAAAGGAAAATATAACTAAATGAAACTGAGAAAAAGAAAATTCTGAAATGAAGTGAAAACAACAAAATTGAATGGAGTGAAATGAAATGCTGTGAAATGAACTGAAACTTAATGAGATGTTATTCATTGAAATCTCGAGATTTCTTTCCCTTTCATGAAATGAAGAATTCTCATTTCACGAAAGGAAATTAAATGACAAATCAAGGAATGAAGTGAAATGGAAAGAAAGGAAAGCAATTGCAATACTTTCTGGGCCTCTTTTATAACTTTAATACATCATCTTAGCTGAAATTAGCTTTAAACAGCAAGTTTTTCTACTCTGAAGCTGAAGACACAGCACCAGAGGAGAGGTAAGTGCAGTGCCACAAAGCGGGACTGTGACAAGTAGGCAGTATATCCTTACCTAACTACAGATTCTTCTGCAGCCTATCTATCTACAAAAAGCTGAGAAGCACAGACAGCATGGCCTGGCTATTTCAGACCCCTTTGCACAAGTCAGCAACTTGTGGAGGACAAAGTGCCTCCTTTTTCCATCATGTACAGAATCCTGGGGGTTTCTACCAATAGAACTACATTTCCCTGAAAAGTCCTCCAAAGTCTTATGCCTGTGCTAGGGGGGAAAACAACATGGCTCTGATTACAGCCCAGAACAAAGCAAGGCTGGTGTATACCGAATATGTGGGATGGTTGTCTTCAGCCCAACGATGTAGAACAAAACATTGGCCTCTGTGTTGCTGTAGATGCTACTGATGGCTGCTACAGCTGCACCCATCCTGCCCGCAGCAGCACAGATCACCACTGGGATTTCTTCTTCCATTTCCTCAGGACTCTCCAAATCGACTACAAGAAACAAACCCATTTTACATCAGATCTGGGTCACAAAATGACTAAGTACTTCCATAAGCAGTGGAATAATTTCACCATCACCCCATTTTTCCTTACCACATCCTACACATATCCCCATGTGGCAAGGCACACAGCTTGAGCTGCTGCTAATCCAGAACTACTTGCAGGTTGACTGGACTGTTGGATGCCTCCAGACAGAATAAATAAAAGAGTTCTCGGCATCTTCTACTCAGCAGGGGCACAATTCAGCCTGTCCTTCACGGAGTTGCTTACTCATATGAAACCTGAAGAGGTTTGCATACCTTTGAGACTTCTATTTCTGAGTTATATTTAGTACAAATTGAACAATAGGTTCCAAAATTATCAAAGGAAGGAGGTAAATCAAAGAGACAGTGCAATTGCTGAGCTCCAATTCTTTGGCAAGCTGGCTTGGAAGGAATAGTGCAAAGATTTATACCAGCAGGAAGTTGCTAATGATATAAAGGAAAAAACCCTAAACTATACTGAATTAGGTCACATTCCTGTTAAGGAAGATTTTTATCCCTGATTAGCACTGATTAACCTACAGAACTTAAACGGATGTATTTATACTGGTTAAAACATAACAATTACAGTCATAACGACCCCCCCAAAAATATACTGAAAATAAATTATTTATATCAAGACAGAGTTTGTTTACCTTGAGAACAGTGAATAAGTTATCTGTATAAACATTTAATACTAGTCCAGCCTTATTAACCCTAGCAGGTTTCTGTGACTATAAAAATTGCAGCAAAAACCTCTGCTGTAAATGTGAAGATTTGATGGTCTATCTGAAATGAATAAACAGGCCAAGAACATCCCCAAGAAGGCACGTTGTGATCAAAGTTTATTACCACTTTACAACTCCAATCTGTTTAGCTCAAGTAAGGATATACTCCAGCATCCATCTACAGCAATGACATCTGGATAAAAACTTAATCAGATTTACAACTCTTAGTCATCACTTTCAATCTCCTATAATTTTATTAAAGTAATTCAGAAGCAAAACGTTTTTCATCCCAGACCATATGCAATAGTGTGAGTAGCCCATCTACTGCAGGACAAACAGGATGCGGTAAGGTGAAAAGTGCTGTTCAAGTTAAGACATAAGGAAAATAAAACAGGAACATGAATGAAACACAAATGCAAGTCTCTTACCCGTTTCATTTTTTAATGCCAATGGCACTTGGTGAACTTTGTTATACAGAATAGCGCACACGGTTAAAACCAGAAGTAACAGTAAGATCTGGTTAACTGAAACAAGAGGGAGAGCGTGTTAACAATCAGTATAACAGCTGGTTCCCAAGTAGCTGATTAAAACAAAAATCCAATTTGCAACCAGTACAGATGATCGAAGAATCTGATAACCTGTATCTGTTGTGTTTTCCTCATGTTATTTGAGCAAGCTAAAAATTTTATGTTAGAAACATACCAGTAACTCTCCCCTATTAAAGTAATCCCCAACTCTCTGATCTTCATGGTTAGCTTGCTCACTAAATCATAAGACTCCCGATATGTACGGGTTATCCATACTAGAAAATTCACGTGTCTGAATTTTACCAGGAGCTTGGAACATTTTTTTCTGGCTAGCCTGTTGTCTGTCTAAACTCACTTAATGAGTTAATTATTTTTATGCAGCCCTTTCATTCTGACATGCTTCCCTGACAGAACTTCTAACTCAGGAGAATTTTCTACTCTATTTCAATGTTCAGATCTTCGAGGTGTATTTGAGCAAAACCCTAAAAATTCTAGAAGAACAAACCCACCATGCTACTGAAACCAAGAATGTTTCAAAGTATTTGAAAATACCTATTTCAACAGCGTAATTTAATTAGTAAAATCAAAGCAGAGCAAAGACCTGACTGTGTGTTCTGATTTATAGTTCCTAGTAGACTGTCTTGTACAAGTTTAAGTCACTCAACACAAATCAAGCATGTGCAGGAGTTGGGACAGTCACCACGCACAACAGAGAAGGAATACTTTGCCCTCATCAACAATTATTTTGATGATGGGTGTTCTTTGTTTCAGACTACTTTGTTACTTTTGTACCACCATAAAACGTATTTAAAGCATTCAAAAGAGCAAAGGAAACAGAGTTTTGCTCTATTTTAATCAAAATGGTCAACTGGTCACAACTGGGCATGAGATTAGATTGAAATTGGTAAACATATGTCACCAAACCTGCACTAATTTAAACCAGCTGGGGAAAAAGCCCATTGACTTCTGAGAAATTTTGGGCACATAAGTAAAGGCACTTTATTTTTTCCATTTTCAGTCACTGACCATTACAGTTGATGAGAACCCCAAAATTTTTGGGGCCACACCTCAATATTGAGTACGAACACCATTAATGTGCAGAGCTCTGCTGAAGTCAGTTCCAGTGCTCTGGGCACAATTCACACGAAAACAGCAGCTACTTGCAACATTTGTGGGAAGTTTCAGAATCTCCAGTCTCATGCAGTAAAGCAGTGAGTAATTTTAAATTAATGTGCATTATGGTTGTACTTATCTGACATAGTTAACAGGAAAACACTGTTTGCATACATAAAGTTAAGCATAATTTAGCAATACTAGCAATACTATAGCAATACTATAAATTCGTACACAACTGTGACAAGAGTTGCATGAGAAATTGGATTTGACATTTCTGTCCTCTTTTTTAAAAGATGTATCTTTCAAATGTTTTTAATCTCTCTTACTTTTCTTTAAAAGAGCCATGTGTCCTGTTGGATGAGAACTGTGATCTGTGGTAAAATAAAATAAAAAAATAATTAAAAGGAAAAAAAAAGGAGAGAAATATCATTAATATCAGAAGTGAATTTTAGTTTGTTATATAAAGGACTAGGTTTTGGATTATCAAATTTTACTGCTCAACTGGTAGAAGTAAAACTGCACTTAATCTCTGAAAATACCTTTTTTTAAAAACAAATAACTAATATTCTGGGTTAGAAATATTTTTATTAATAATTTAACCAACTAATAGCTTATAAAAAGCATTTTAATAAATCCCTCTGATCATCTACATCAGTAGGCGACTTTTAGTACATTTTAAGATACTCTGCAAAGAAGTATTAAAACACCCTCTAATAATAAATATATTTATCTCTGATTTCACCTCAAACATAATAACTATAGCAAATATTAATCTCTTGTTGGAGTAAGCATTCCCAAACATTTAGGAATCTTATACCAGGGTAATGTCTTCGAGACTCTGAAAAAATTTCAGAGCAACAGTGAAAATATTTTCTTACAGCCATATTCTTCCAGTGTGTGTAGTGTGGCTTGTATTTATGCACATTTTTTGTGATGCTGAAGCAAAGGAGGTTGCCTTCCCTAAAATTGTGCTTCTAGTCCAGGCCTGAGAGCGGCCATGACTTTGTCTGAGAAGACACAACATAATCCCTAAAGTACAGGATTATGAGAAATGCAACATTTGTTTGCATTCTGGACCCAAAACTACTGTTTATGAAGGAAAACACAAACCACATAACCAAAACAACAACAACCAACAGTAAAAAACAGCACCAGAGGTTGGGGGTGGGAGAAAAATCCAACTGTGTGATCTAACCTTCGTACTATGTAGGGATAACAGAAAACAATTTTTCCTGTTTCCACATATACAGATATGGACACATTACAGCACAGATAAAGACATAAGATGGGTTCTGTACACACATAAAAATGAATTTTATTCCAGCTCCTTGACAAATCAGACAGAACAGCAAGAATTCTTGAAACCTGAGTCACAAAACTGACTACCTCTCATTGGTTAAAGTTCAGGCAGCATCCTAAATTAGTCTCTACTTTGAAAAATGAGTTAAATGACAACAAAAATATATTTAAAAAAAAACAAGATGTGGCTTTGTTTACAAACCATTTATATTCACATGCATTTAAGTCCCAGCTGATAACTAAACTGCAGTGAGAAAGGAGTATTCTGGAAGTTCTTTCACATCTGCACTGCTTATCTACATTCCAGCAGACCATTCTCTTCATGTGGCATTAATTTACACAGAGGAAATCAAGCTTATCTGTTGGAAAAAACCACAGCTGAGAAAGCCCTTCTCTCAAGCATTACACACAAATATCGCCTTCTTTTACATTTAAAAACTACTCATTTAGGTAAGCAGAGAGACAAGAGAACCTGCTACGCTCTTGGACTAATTTTCTAACCCCACTTTAGCTAATTGTAATCTTCCACTGATTTCCACAGAGCTGCCTGCTATCTTTGAATTAGTATTTGTAACAACAGCCACAAACAGTCCTGATGATCGCTGCAAGATGTAAGCTGCACAGCCACAGCTTCATGGTATCTTCAGAAATTATTAAATCCACATAAACTGAACCATGTTTTAAAGTTTAAAATCCAAAGACAGACTCTCAGACAAGCCAGAGTTCTACAACTACAGCATTCCCAAGCCTCTGAAACACCAACTGATTACCTACTGATTTTTAAGGAAAGAGAGGTATATTTGTTCCCCTGGAAGTATTTACTCAGTTTTTTCTGACTGTAGACATTATTTCCCGGAACCTGGCAGTCCCTAATTCAGTTGCCAAACCCTGTAACAAAACGAGAGGCTGCAGAAGGGAAAGCTCAAAACCAGTGACATTACTGCTCAGATATTTCCTGCTTAATTAGTCTTTTTACCTCTTCAAAGCAGCACAGTGTTCGTGACTCCTCTCTCCTGAAGTGCTGTGGAGCTATTTACTTGGATCCTAGATAGCCCACAGCTGTAAGCACTCTTGCCAAAGCGTCCTTGACCACCATCCTCCTTTGAAGTCACCCGCACAAGGGCCTTACAGGGCGCAGTAACAGTTTTACGATTCAATTCCTTTTTCGGACTCTTCAAAGTTTACTTTGGAGTTGTGCTGGTTTTCTTTCTTTTTCTGCTGCTGAGGAATAGCGCAGAGACCAGACGCTGCACTGGAGGAATGAGAGCACATAAACCACTTCCAGATGTGTAGAATGATGATGCAGCCCCAGATCTGGCAAACTTGCCTCAGAGCTTCAGCTAGCAGATTGCAAGCAAATCCCATAGGACAAAAAGTCTTAAAGGGGTGGAGGAAAGAGAAGGAAACAAACCTTTCCAGAAGTTACTTCAACAATCTATCTGCAAGTAACGTTTTTAGTCATTATTTATGGTAAATGTGAACAGGTAAGTAGTGTGCAAGAGCCAGACTACAACATGCCAAAGTCTAACAGAAGGCCAAAGTTTTTCCAGTGTCTGTTGGCAGAGCTCTTGAGAGTCAAAAGCTAAGGAAAACTTGCAAAAGTCAACTCTGAACATGCATTTTGACTTGAATCATCTCATGTCCTAAACTTTAAGCATTTAATCCACAGGTTTGGTTTAGATTCAAAAGGATCTTAGATCAAGGTAACCAGCACATAATGATATCCTGCTTCCTAAGCTCTCCTGGAATGCTTTTGCAGTTTTATTTCTACAGCACTTCTTTTATTTTAATTCTGTCCCTCCCTTCTAGGAATGAACCTTCTAAATGATAAAGCTCTGTTCTGTCACAAGACTTCCATGAATACTAAAAGGAATAATAATGAACATCTTCAACACTAAACTATTTTTCATATTTTCATTGTGAGGCAGTGCAAAATTTAAGAGTAGTAGTCAGTAAAGGCCTTAAAAATCTTGAGTGTTTTAAATGAAGATTGCTGTTCCATTTGCAGGAGCCAAAAATGTGAATTTTCAACTGTGTGTCTCAAACATGCCCAAACTATATTATCTGTGTCCGATTTTGTACAGGAATTCATCTTCTGCTGAACAAAAAATAAATGAAGAGTTATACATACAGTTATGTGCTTCCTGCAGGTGGCCACAACAATTAGCATTTTTCTGTGCTATGGTATTTAAGCTCATGTTCCTCAAAAT
>VZRQ01009507.1:463866-505245 GCA_013397975.1 Machaerirhynchus nigripectus | reverse complement strand
CTTCCCCGGGGTAGTGCTGCGCCCTGGCTGGTGCTGCGGGGTTAGCGGTCCTTCCCGGGGAAAAGCGACCGGGAGAATCTCCCGGTGCGTCTCGAGTCTGCTCTGCTTTCCCCGGCTGTCGCGCAGGGGTGCGGAGCCTGTCTCCCCAGGCAGGTCGCGGCTGAATGGCGGCAGGCGGGATTAGTCCCCACGAGTGTCCGGATCCCGCTCCTTCCCTCTGCTGGCGGCAGCTCACGAGAGCTGAACGCGCTGGAATGGGAATCTTGTTTGGAAGAGTGAACATGTTGGCATCGGGAGCCTTTCCAAACAGGAAGCTGCTCAAGACCGATATTATTTGTGAAAGATTAGACGCCTAAATAGTTACTGTACGGAATGCTGAATGAGGCTGGAAAATTTGCGTGTAATTTCAGGGCTTGGGCCGAGACGGGAGAGTTAAGTGACTGATCTGTGCTTCTCAGTCAGCCAGTGTTGGCTGCTTGAGGTTTTTCCAGGCAGATTTTTCTCTGACAGCTTAAAGATCTACTATGCCTAAATCACATTTTTGAGGGGAGAAGGAAAAATCTCTTAACCTTTCTGTTCTGACAGGTAATCCAGAGAAAACTCTTAGTATAGTTATGCCATCAGAACAGAGGTTCTGATGGGTGCCTTTTGAGTGAGTCTTATCATGACTTGTTTTTTTTCTGCCCAGACTTTCTGCTTAAGGTGTTTCCCCCTTGCAGCAGTGACAGAAAGGATCATGACTCAGTTGTTCCATGGACGAGTGTTTGGCCCAAACTGACCTTTTTTTTTAAGATGCAGGGTTATGACCTGAGCTGCCCGAGTGTGGGATGTCATCCATGGCCCTTGCTATGCGTGTGATGATTTTTGAGGAGCTGGCACACAGTGAGAGCATCTTAATCCCCTGCAGCAACCTTCACTGGAAGCTTCTAATTTCATATTTCTCCTCTTCGTGCTCACAAAACAGTGTAGGAAAAAGAAGGCACTGTCCCCTGTAATTCTTAAATTCCAGAACAGTTTAAACGCCAGTATGCTGCTGCTGGATCAGACAGTTGCTTTTCCTTGACTCTTTGCCTCTCCTCTCCCGCGTATCAGTGCAGCGCTCTGTGGATATTAAAATGGGTCCCAGGACAGTGTAATTAGTTTTTGAATAGGGCTATTAAGTCCAGGCACAGTGCCATGTTGCTGTAGCTCTAATAATTCTGTTTCTAGGGCTAGCTCCCTCTGAGTTAGTGTGGTTATCTCTTTTGTGTGGAACTGCACTTGTGTTCCTCATTAGCCTCTATTCTTGGCGAGTCTGTTAAATTGCTGGGTGACCCTTCATGAGTGACTTAGTTACGGTGACCTCATGGGCTCATTCATATACTGAGTAACATTGGTTTGATAGAGGTGTTGGCTTTTCTCTTTATTTAAAAAAATAATAATTCATTTAAAAACTTAGTGCGAAGCAAATAGCCTTTTCACAGTTATCTGCAGAAAAAAGGTAATTCTTTAGAAAGCAGAGGTGTTAAAAATACACATTTCGGTGTTTCAAATATTTTTCTGATCTTTTTTTCTTTTCTTTTTTTTTTTTTTCTTACTATAGTTACAAATCAATGGTTCCTTCCTGCTGTAAGGGGAGATATTCCTCCAGGCTGTGCAGCACATGGATTTGTTTGTGATGGTACCAGAATACTAGTTTTTGGAGGAATGGTTGAATATGGAAGATATAGCAATGATTTATATGAATTGCAGGTAGGAAATGTATTAATATGTTTTGATTTTGAGGACTACTTTATTTATCTGTTTATGAACAAACACATTTTATTTTACCAACTGCAGAGGAAAGTTAGATGAGCTTTGCTCTTCTTCAGAAAGATTTTCTCCATCTTCAGAATCTAAAGTTTATTCTAAATAACTTTGAAATAGAGACTTCCATCTAGTCTAAATAAAGTACAAAATACTTAATGTTTTATTGAGGTTAGCTCTTACACGTCCCTTTTAACATATGTCCTAAGAAAAGCCCGGCATTCCCTTAAAAATAATTCAGAAAATGTACAAGTGCTAATATCATATGCTTTCTGTTTGTTATGACTGACTATAAATGAAATTATTTCTGAATATGTTTTTCTTGTCTCCAAGGCAAGTCGATGGCTCTGGAAAAAAGTAAAACCTCAAGCTCCTTCAAATGGATCACCACCCTGTCCTCGGCTTGGCCACAGCTTTTCTTTATATGGTAACAAGTGCTATTTATTTGGTGGCCTGGCAAATGAAAGTGAAGATTCAAATAATAATGTTCCCAGGTATGCTGACTTGTCATTGAATTTGATGGCTTTAAAAACAATTTACTAGATATGACAGCTTTGAAAAGGAGAATTCTAGGCAGGCTGTCCTGCATACCAGGTACTCCAAGTTGGATTATTGGTGCAGTGAAGGGGTTACATGTGAAGAAGCTTAAGTATTCCTTCTGCTAATCCCACAATATGGAACATTGACTGACACTTTTGTAGGGAAACCTGAGTAGGCTTTGGTACTTTTCCTAGTATTTTGGGTGATGTTTTTTAGGAATGGCGTGTTTGTTAGAATTACCTCAATCAGCAAAGTCTCATGAGTCATCAGGGAATTCATGATGATGTATTGCTGTGAAAAACAGTTACAAATTCATCTGGAAATTTTTTACAGTAACAGTTGAAGTTGCCTTTATTGTCAGCAAACTGTGCTATAATGCTGGAGTTTTATATCCACATTCACCTGCAGTTCAGAGCACTTATATCCACTGAGCTATAAACTGGCAATTTCAAGCTCAGTAAACAAGAGCTATCTGGTGTCAATGCCAAGATTCAAACACCATTATCTAAAAATAACTTGCTGATAGATTCAGCAACAAATGGCTAATTGTCCACTGGCCAGCCAGAAGACACGAGAAAACAAACAGCTTCTTCTCACCTTTGTTGCCTTGGAGTTGCAGAAATTAATCTCTAATATCTCTTGTCATCATGTATTTCTCACAATATTGCAGTTTATTACAAGTGTGTCCATATGTAGCAATTTTTGCAAGGAATGTTGTTTTCCAGTGTTCAATGTTTCTTTAAAGTAATACAGTGTAGCAAATAAGAGAGCATGTTTTCTCAGAGGCAACAAGTTATAACTGTTAATTTTTTTTGTTTTAAATCCATTTTAAATCCAGATTTGGTACTGTCCACAATGCATCAAATGTTTTGAGTGTTTAAAACTCTACACCCTCCCAAGACAGAAGTCTGTAATGCTTGGAAGTGGTCAGGGTTTAAAGCGCACTTGTCATCGTGCTTATAAGTGAGTTTTTCATACTTTGACAATAATACCCTAGATATTTAAATGATTTCTATGAACTGGAGCTGCAACATGGGTCTGGCGTGGTCGGCTGGAGCATTCCCGTGACCAAAGGAGTCTTGCCATCTCCCCGAGAATCTCACACAGCCATTGTGTACTGCAGAAAAGACGTGGGAAGCCCAAAGATGTATATTTTTGGAGGGATGTGTGGCTGTCGTCTTAATGATCTCTGGGAACTTGACATAGGTGAGTTGGTTTGCCAGCAGACGTCAGTGCTCACTGACTGAGGGGAAAAATTACAGTATAGAATGGTTAATGGCATGCTGGGGTTGCAGATACTATTGACGTACACCAGAGTGTTAACCTCTTGTAGTATTTGGAATTAAATAGATACAGCATAGTTTGCATATATTATCCTCACTGAATCAGGTATATTTTGAGATGGTTATCGCAGTCTTTAAAGCACTCTAAAGAAACAAAGTTGAATAACCATAATGAAACCATAATATATGTTTTGGATAAACAGTTTCTCAGTGTTTCCTGTGGTTGTTTTTAAAGAAGTTCCAAGTGCTTGTTATCGCACCTTCTTTCTTAAAAAGGTGACTTTTTTTTTTTGCTGAATATTAAAGGTATGTTCCCTCCTAAAATCCATGTAGTGAAATATGTAGTGACGAGATTTTTTTTTTGAGGATTTTGTTCTCTTTCTTCTAGAAACCATGACCTGGTCAAGACCAGAAACCAAAGGGACAGTACCACTTCCTCGCAGTCTCCATACGGCCAATGTAATAGGAAACAAGTATGTCTGTTGTTAAAAGCTCAACTCTAGAAAGGTACACCTAGTAGGAGAATGATGATGCTTATCCACTACTGCTCAGTATAAACATCAGCCCTGTAGAGTAGTTTTCTGCTGCTATTTCAGTACCACTGTTAACTTAAGGGTATCAAACTGCCAGTGTTTCCATCCAGCAGGACAAAATGCCCAACCCACCCACAGCTTTATGGGCTTCTTTGTGCATTCTGGGGCAGCCTCAGCTGGGCCTAAGCTCTGTCAGGAGTGAGCTTGAGTGCCTCTGTGTATGTGACACAGATGAGGCAGCTATGCAAAGAAACTGCTCAAAGACTAAAACTAGTTCCAGGCCAAACTATTCCCCACTTTTTCTGTAGTCTGTTCCTCATTACTCTGCTTCTTGCCAGTATGGTTTGTTTTGGCAGGTAGCATTGATAAAATGGATTTTTAAACATGGGTTTCAGTCTGTTTTGTATCAATTTACAAGCTGGTGTGAGGAGAAAGAGGCAAGGGAGTAAAGAAGTATGAAACCTTTATATCTTCTGATCAACAGCTTAGCCTTTTATTATTTACTTAAAATGTTAGTAGTTTGTAGCCTGCATTATATTTTGAAATTTTGAAATCTGAGTTAGATGCCAGTCATCTTATTTTAGCATGAGTTACTGAGGCGTCTGCAGTAAAGGATTGTAGAAATTCTGTTGTACATGTGTGATTTTTTGAGAACATTAGCAGTTTGGTGGTTTGCTGAATATTACGATATTAACTTCTGTTTCTAGGAAGTTGTTTGAGGAGCTTCTGGGATTTTTTTGTTTGGTTGGGTTTTTCAATCAGTTAATTTACTCAAAAATTTTAGAAGGTAGATGTCTGCAACAGTACTTCATAAAGAGAGAAGATACAAATAAAATTTGTCATGAACCAAAACTGTAAAACACTGGAAATGTTCTGTTTTGTCCTAGTTTGAGAGAGCACATGCAGCAGATCTGGATGTTAATTGGCATTTCTTCTCTTTTTCCCTCTTCCCTCTTTTCCTGTATTTCAGAATGTATGTTTTTGGTGGATGGGTTCCACAATCAGCAGGAGGTGAAATTTCTGCTCCTGATGGTGAATGGAAATGCACCGGTTCATTTTCTTACCTTAATTTGGGTTAGTGTTTCTGCCTTTCTGGGAGTGGGCATTTTGAATTAATATTTTCCTAACAGAGTAGAGTAACTATTTTGAAGACCTTGAGAAAAGTTGTGGATACATAGCTGTAATCCTGGCTGACTAAAGAAGTTGCCAGTTTTTTGCATCTTACTTGAAAGGTAATATTTTAATTATTACTTTTCTTTAAAGATTCAGCAGGTTTGCTTCTGCAAATCTTTGTTAATGCAACTTTAATACTAAGTAATGTAAATACTCCTTCTTCATTTATAGAAGAATACAAGAGACAGATTGTGAAATGAGGTTTTTCTAAGCATGATAGTACTATCCCTGAGTCTTCAACTTCTGATCTATTTGCCTGAGAGAGATAACCAGAGGTCAGAAAATTCAGCCTGTATTAATTGATTTTATCTTGCACACTAATTATAAAGTGACCTTCTCTTTGTAGTATTTCAATTTTAAATGCAGTTGTCTGTAGAAACAGAGGTGATTTATTTTCTTTTTTTTTTTGAGCAGTTAAGTGTGTTAACATCTTTATTTCTTGTTTTGGAAAACATCTAGAAACTAAATGCTCTGAGTTTCATTTGCTAGATACCACAGAATGGATAGGTCTGATCTCAGATTGCCAGGAGGACAAAAGTAACTTGTTACCAGGGCCAAGAGCAGGACACTGTGCTGTAGCTGTTGGCACTCGTCTGTATATCTGGAGTGGTAGAGATGGTTACAGAAAAGCTTGGAACAATCAAGTTTGCTGCAAAGATCTTTGGTACCTTGATACTGGTGAGTCAGAAATAAATAATATGTTCTGTATTTCATTAACATATGGAAACCTTGCATGATTGATGATCAGAACATTAAAGCTGTCACAAACCCAAGGCTATTTACAATTTAAAAAGTTATTTTAAAATTGTGCTTCACTGCTGGTTGTTTAAAGGCTATTACTTAAAATAAAAAAAATTAGGAAGGCTTGTTTAAAGCCTCTGAAAGAACTTTGTGCTCAGTTCTGCACTGCATGCCATAGTCAGTTGATGCAAGATGTTAAAGGTTGTTTTGCCTAAACTCAGGGTTCCTGGCCTTTCTTGTTAGTGATCTTTTCTGCTACTACTTACTTTTTGCACCAAATCCCTTCTTCTCTTGGGATCATTGCTGCTGCTGCTGCTTCCTCATCTCTTGGACTGCAAAAAGATACTCTTCAGTCTAAGAAGGAACCAAATTGTTCCTGGAGATGAAGGGAATTCTCAAACACTGATCACTCATTAGTAGCTGCATAGATGGCAGGACACTGAGATGGTGCTGGGAAAGAGGGAACTAGGCTAGAACTTTTTTTTTCCTGTTTCATTTTTTCCTCAGAAAATCAGAAAATGAAAAAGAGTAGCAGGGGAGGGACGTGCTGAAGATTGCAGCCTAGTCAGGCATAGAGGCACATGAGAGGAGCAAGCCATTGGCATTAATCATGTCTAGGCTTCAGCCTGTGCAGAAGAAGTGAGAGGGAAAGTTCACTTCAGCTACACAGAGGAAGCAAAAAGGAAGAGGAGTAATTTGTGAATTAGAGGAATATGTAAGGCTGTAGGAGCCAAAGAACTACCTGCAGCATTTTAGGAAAGCACAAGGATCTCCTGTCTCTGTAATCCCTACAGTGATGTAGCTACAACCCAAAGACCTACTGGCAGCCCAAGAACCATTAAAAACAAAGCATCAAAACTGGAACATTTTTGAACACTTCAGAAAGACACTTCGATTCTCTGACTTGACTTGCCACCTTTGACAGTGGTTTCTTGTTGAATCTGGTGTATATTGTACATCAGTGAAAAGGGATTTTACTTGCAATATGCAGATATTTAATAAACTGGTAAAGGAGGGCAGTTTCTAACATGCCATCTGTGTTTTATTGGTTTCTTGTAGAAAGACCTCTAGCACCATCACAGGTACAACTGATTAGAGCTACAACCAACTCTTTTCAATTGAAGTGGGATGAAGTCCCTACAGTTGAAGGATATCTTCTTCAATTACATGCTGACTCACCAGTGCCACCGGTGGCTGGAGTTCCTGGTACTGGCGTTCCTGAGACATCAGTGCTAAGTTCACAAGGTAGCAGTCAGATTACATTACACTAATGTTTGTGCACAGGCAGACTGGAGGGTTGCATAAGTAATAAATATGAGTTTCGTTTTTGAAAACCATCGTGTGAGAGAGAGAGACCCTTCTTCTTTGGTTATTCCCCAAATGCCTGCATCATAATTATTGAAAACTCCCCTTTCACTTGTTTCTGTTGGTTTTGGCCAGCTATCTAAATTATGAAGGTATTTGTGGAATGCTGGGCACAATCTGAGAAAGGAAGCAGTGAGGAAGGGATTTTATCTGATTGGCCATACAGTTTCATTTCGGACTTAAAACAAAGTTTTCCTTCAGGCAACTTTGGCCTCCCTCTTCTTTACTGAAATAGGTTCCAACCATCATAATATGAAGTTTTACATAACTGATGGAAATTTGCTTTTGTTTACCTGCAAGGTGGCTGTTCTCTACATCAAAGTCCACAATCATTGCCTAGCGTCCCTTATCCAGAAATGAAGGTGGATCATCCCAGCCAAACAAATAATCCCATTCCTAATAACGTAAGTGTAAACTGAAAAATGCTTAAGTGTCAAAACAGTGTGGGGAAATAGTAAACTGCCAGAAACTACCTCAGTTTTAAAACTCCCTGCATCCTTTTTAGGTCTTAGAAAACAAAACCCAAATAAAACAAAAAGACAGGCACCTCCTGAAGTAGTTGTCTGTTTCCTTACATAGTTTTTGCTTTTATTATTGAGAGACGGTCTTTCAAGTCCTCTTCTTGTTAATGCAGAAAGGAATTGCAACTGTATTGTCTTCCACAATGCTAGTTGGGAGCCTGGCACAACTAGGAATATTATTTATCCTCAAAATATTGGTGACAATAATATGGGAAGCAAAAAGAATAAGGGATATTCCTTCTTTGTTAGACTAGTTTAGTTTTATGCTAGTCTGCTTAGTTATAAGTTCCTACAGCAGGTTAAATCCAATTATTATCAGTCTGGTTGTGCAGTAATATGTTCCACTGTTTTGCCAATTAAACAGAAAGAGTGAAGAGCAACTCTGTCTAAAGGATCCCATTTTTAGAACTTTGGACCTTTTCTTAGTTGTGTAAAGTTTTAGATCTGTATGAGATCCATAATATATTCCTGGAGGAAACACATGTAGAAATGCTATAAATTTCACTACAAGTAGAAATATCTCAAGTATGTGTCAGGAAAGAAGACGCTGAAAGCCTCTGTAATTGTGATTTTTCTCATCCCCTGAAGTCCCCTCAGTAGATTAAATGTACACAGCAATGAACTTCCATGTAATGACAATAGAACATGAGCTTACTCTCAGATAAAATCTAGTATGTGTCAGGGACAATTCCAAGTCAACTCAGTGTTTGAGTCTTTGTTCTATAATGGCTGAGGTAAGGTGGATTGAGAGGTTGATTTCTTGGTCTAATTCAAAGTACTAGAGGGAATTGTTGGAGGAGTTGATATTGTTGTTTATGAGCAAGCATTTTCATGCCATGTTTGCAATTGAAATTTCTGAACTTTGTAGTTTAACGTTAGCAAATGTGTTGTTTTGGTTAGGTCCAAGTTTCCCTTTCATCCAATTCAAAAGTAGAAGGAAAAGAAAAGGTTGCAGCACCTGAAAACAAGGTTACACAGGAGACTATGAAAAACCACGCAGATGCTACAGGATTCAAAGAATCAAATGCCCCTTCTCTTTTGCCTGTTTGTACTTCAAGTAAGATGACTATAGAAAAAAAATAATTAAAAAGTGAGAGTTAAAGTTCGTCTCAAAAACATAAAATAAGCTTGTTTCTGTCTTGTAATTTAAAATTATTTAAGAGCCCTTTGTAGTTTAAAAAAACCCAACTTGTGTTAGTTATTACTGAATGTATTTATAGAAGATACGAAGAAAATTGAAATCTTGTTTGAAGTGTTGCAAGGCACATGAAATTTTCAATATACTCATTATTATGATGGCAAATGTGTCTCTTTAAACATAAATAGTCGTTTTTATCATCAAATAAAAAGGGACAGATAACATTTTACAACATTATGGTGATCGTAATTCCAAACTGACACTGTGTCTGTCTGTTAGCAGTGAAAAGCTATTGGCTGATGTAAAATCTCAGGCAACGTAAAGAGATGTTTCTCTCTGACTGTTAAGGAAATAAAAGATGACAAGGCTCTGATTTATGCATTTCACTGAAGTGCCTTAAGTTAATTGTAGTGAATCCAGGCTTAATCACGTGAACTGTTTATATTTGACTTCAGTGTATTTTATAGGTAGCTGGATTTTTATTTTCTTCACAGTGTAATTTAATTAGCTGTGGAAATTTTGATTGTTATTGCTAAGTGAGAAACAGACTTCTACAGGGGTTAATCTTAAATTGATTGTTACTAATCTGTGATACTGATTCGTGTGGATGCTTTATTTTAGTGGGGTTTTTTTCCCAAATTAATTTTTTTGTGACCAAATACATAAAGAACAGCAAGCTTAAAATAACTGTTCACATACATCTGTTTATGACTGTGTAGACAGACTTCTGTTCAGTTATATACCTAAAGTAAGCATTAGCAGTCAATATAATCAGATCTGTTCTAACCTAATTCTGAGCTAAACTCAGGCTTTATATGAAACTAAATCCATTAGATCAAGTTGAGATGTTGTGTTGTGTTATCAATATTGAATTCTGGTTAATATTTTCTTTTTTTTTTTAAGGTGCTCAGACATCAGCAAATGTAGGTGAATTACATGACTTGGACAAACAAACTGTAAATCCTGATGCTTCTGTATCCAGTACTGTCTCCAGCACACAAACTATGGTAACCCAGCAGGCTGTTAAAACTGAATCATCAAGTACAAATGGGGCAGTTGTTAAAGATGAAACTTCACTAACAACATTCAATTCAAAATCTGAAGGTTTGAAATGTGTTTCACATACTGTATTTTGAGCCATATATTTCTCAGGCCATCAGAGTTCCTCTAGTGTGGTGGGATTCCTGTCTTGAGTAGTACCTGGGATGTAGATAGGGCTTTGGGCATTGAAGACCTTGTGCAGCCTGGGTGATCTCTGCTAGCATCTATACATCTTTTAAAATCAGGATATTCCTTCTAAGCATTTGTAAATAACCATGTTTCCTGTAAGTGAAAAATCATCATTTATGCAGAGGTCCATTTTCTAAATATTAGTGGCAGCTGGTTTTGGTGCTTGTTGCACATTTGCTTTTATTCAGTGATTGTCTATTTAGTCAGCAAAAGACTAAAATAATAACCTTAGATGATTTTGATTTTAAGCAAATGACCTCTGTAATAAATATGGCCAGTTAATGTGGCCAGCTCACTGCTAATCAAATGTGCTGGCCTCTTCACAGTCTGCTGGAAATAGCCAAAATAAGCAGCAATGCAGTAAATAAATGGGCAGTTTTTCAAGTTTTGTTTTTGACAAAATATCAATATTTTGTTTTTGACAAATATCAACAGGCTGTGCTTGTTATTGTTTTGAGTGTTAACTAAAGAACTGTATTCTGATATTGAGGTTGTGTGTATAGTATAATTTTTACCAAGCACTATTGCCTTTTAAAAGCAAAACCCAGGAACACAAGAACAGAATACTAATACTTCCTTGTGTTACTCATGTGCTTAATCTTTTTTTTTCTTTTAAGATTCCATTTTAAATTTAATGAATGCTGTGTTCCCATTTGTTAGGATTGTTTATAGATTAACTGCTTATGTTCAGAATTCAGACTGTATTGATGTCAGAAACAATGCCATCAAATTAAGATTTCACACTTAGACTATTCATACAATGTCCCCAGTATGTGCCTCAATCTGGTATTTAGATTATTTGTTTGCAAATATTTTATATCGATTTCATAATCCTGTCACTTTTTAGGATTTCTTGAGTCCTGCCTTCTGTTTGTATTATCTGTAGCAGCCTTTAATGCCAGACTCTCAGAATTGTTCTGTGAATATGACAGAAGCCAAAATTAGTTTGTGTTATAAATAGAACTGCATGCAAAAGAAGTCTGAGATGTTCTTGTGCAACAAATACTTGTAAATGGCTATTAAGGTCAAGTTTCATACTCTGTGGGTTTTGTGTTAAATTTTTTCTACTGCTTAAGTTTTTTAAATTTATCCTTTCTTTTTAGCTGCTGAAACTGCTTATGTCATGCCTTCAGCAAGGGTCAATACTGGACAGACAAATGATTCACACTCCTCTGTAAGTCTGAAAAAGTATTATCAAATTGCTTTACCTATTGTTCTGTTGATTAGTTGTAAGGGCTCTTCTGTTTTCCTTTAATTATATTTCTGAAAGAAAAGCAATATTTATGTTGAGCTTGAAGTGAATAATACAGGGGTAAACATTTCTGTTGTAAAACTAACTGCATTGTGTGGGTTTGATATGACTCTGAGTAGCAGTAGTTGGGAGGAGATCCAAGTACGTGTTTCAGCTGTTGAATCATTTTTACCAACTGGCACAGTGGAATGGTCTCTGCTGCATGATGTGCAAATGTAAAAAGTTTTTCTGTATGCACAACTGAATTTAAAATGAAGTATGTATTAGATCAGACTAGTGTTAGCTGTTGATTCTATAGATTTGAAACGTAACTTAACTGACATCTTGATGTTTTTCCCTAGAGGAGATGGGGACTGACTATGCAAGCTGTAAATACTGCCTGAAAAAGTAAATGCTTCCTATTTCACCTGCTTACAACTTAATACACAAACCCAAGGTGCCACTGTTGCCATCAAAAGTGAGGAACTAAGGATGGGGAGAAGCAGCTGCTACTAAAGGGTTGGGGTGCTTTTGCCAAGAGCAGCTGCAGTTCCTGCCCCATTTCCATGCTAGCAGGATCCTGACCTGTCTCTGGTGGGCACCTGACTGTGCAAGTGCCCTCCCTGGTGCCTGGAGACCAGCAAGAAAGCCAGTTTGTGTTTGTGGGTCAGTCAGGAGCAGTTTGCACGCCCTGCATCCCAACGCCCCATGCCACAGCAGAGGGCTGTTCTCAGCTGCAGGCGAGTTCCGCAGGGCCTGGCAGAGAGCTCGTGTGAGGCTGAGGTACAGCTGAGCCCCAGGGGGAGCTGCTGATGTTGGACCACCTTGGGAAACTTCTTGATCTCTGAGAGAAATTAACTCACAACTACATGCTGCTACAGACACCTAGTCCTACAGTTTAAACTTCTTCCCCTCCCTGTTTAGAATATCAGATGTGACATCCCAGCTGTTGCTTTTTAAATGACAGACTGTGTCTAAGTAAATGTATGAGAACCAGTTGGTTTTGCACAGTATTTTAATAACACATGCATATTCATTTGAAGCATAAGAAAGTAACACTGGTATAAAAGGGGGTTGTCTCTTACATGAACTAGAGCCTTAACATTTTTTTCCATGGCATTGAAGTATGGGTAATCTACATGACATGTTCTTCTAATACTAGAGAGCTCCCCAGAGGCCCCCAGCACCAGTGAAAGCCAGAGACCGCCGATGGTATGATGTGGGGATTTTCAAGAACAACAGTGCTGTGGTGAGCCAGTTCTACTTGCTGCCAGAGGAAACACTGAACATCAATAGCAAGGTAGCTGCTGGTTCTTCTCTGACGTAACTTGCACATATCTATTTCAGAATCTGTTGCTTCTATAGTTGACAACAAAATTTGGGATTTTCTGATACTGCGGCAGAATCTGATGCTTGTAGGAGTTTTGTATTTTATGACCAGTAGTTCCTCATGTATTTTTCTCACCTCTTTTTACTGTTTCCTAAACTGGATGAATTTTCTTTTGTTGTTAATGTATGATAATACAAAATATCTTATTTTGCTATTGCTAATTCTTTTCTTATTTCTTGCCTTAGGAAACAATTTTAAACTTACTCAGCTTTCAAGCCAGTAAAATTCTTAAAAACTGAAAACCCCAAAATTTCTTAGTATGTTATTTCAGTCCAGCATTGAAATGTTTCAGTTTCTTCTCTGTTCCCAGAATCTTTGCATAAAAATTGTTAAACACACTAATAAGACATAGGCTAGGCTGCTTAACAAAACTAGATCTGGAACTGTAGTATCTTTTGTATTAGAGCTTTCTAGCTTAATGTTTTGTACATGTAAGTTGATACATGAAAACTATGAGTGTGAAACTTGCAAACGTGTAACAGTTTTGATGGTAAAAGTGTAAATTAGTGATATCCTAGTTAACTAGAAACAAAAATCATGTCTTCTTGAGACAGAAACAAAATAACAGAAACCTTCTTTTGAAAACACTTCGATATAAATATTGTATGTCTTAGTTTTAAAGAGCACAGTACATATTACAGCATTTACATTGATTGTGGTTCTTACACATTATTCAGTAGGAAAACAGTGCCACTCTAAGTATCAGTGATGCATCAATGCATATTTTAGTCATGGAAGTATGGTAGCACATAATGTTTCAGAAAGCTATTTGTTACTAACTTACAGTGCTTTTCTTTAAAAACATTTTGATTGCCTACACATTGAACTGCAGCTCCTAACGTTAGGAGTAACTGGTTTTGAAAAAAAATATTTTTGAGAACAGAAGTTTATGTTAACTAAATCATAACTTATGTAGTTGTAAATGCTACTTTGTTTTTACTTTCCCGAGTAAAAGTAACCACAAGGTGCCATTTCATTTAAATAACTGAAAAAATGGGGTATCTTTTGGTCTAGAGATGTAGCCTCAGATTGCATCTTAGATCACCTGTTTTGAGGTGAGATAGTGCCTCACTCCAAACCTTTTCATAAATTCTGATGTAAGTACAACAGTATTAAATAGATTTTCAGTTTCAATTAAACTTAATTAATCTCAGTTTGTCACCTTATACTTTTCTAGGCTAATTGTGTTTAGAACATTTTGAAAACTAACACAAATGTTGTTTTATTTTCAGACGGAAGGTGCAGATGTACCAGACTACAGATTACTTAAGAAACAGGATCTGTTTCCAGGCACAGTGTACAGGTTCAGAGTTGCTGCAATTAATGGCTGTGGTGTTGGGCCTTTCAGTAAAATCAGTGAATTCAAGACGTGCATTCCGGGTTTTCCTGGAGCTCCTTCAACAGTCAAAATCACCAAGGTGAGAAATATAGGTAACTGGTTCTGATGTGTAAAATTCTGGTCACCAGCGTAATCTCAGAACTCTTGGTTATAGTTGGTTTGTTGTTGGGGTTATTTTTTAAGTTAAAATTTTCCTATAAAATAGTGTCCAGTGCTTACTTGGTTAACTCTGCTCAATATAATACTCTTTAAGAAATTTGCTAAAAAGAATTATTTTAAGACTTAATGATCATGTTAGCAGATACACATTCAATCATCTGATAGTTTCCCCATGATTTTGTAGTCTTGCATCCTTAAATCTATAGGGGTTTACCATGCTTCTTAAAAAAAGGTCAAAAGACACCCTTATCTCCAGAGTGGTGATGATAGGTTAGAATTTTCAGATAATCTTTAGAATTTGGGGGGGTTTTGTATTGTTTATATATTTATGGTTAGCTACATACTATCATATTTTTCTCTTTTTCTTCAGAGTGTAGACTGTATTCATCTTTCTTGGGAGCCTCCTGCTTCACCCTCTGGAAATATTTTAGAGTATTCTGCCTACTTAGCCATCCGTTCCACACAATTACAGGAAAATCCAAGTCAACTTGTATTTATGAGGATATATTGTGGTCTTAAAACCTCCTGTATAGTGACTGCTGCCCAGCTTTCCAATGCCCACGTGGATTACACCTCCCGGCCTGCCATAGTGTTCAGGATTTCGGCCAAGAATGAGAGAGGCTACGGTCCGGCCACGCAGGTTCGGTGGCTCCAAGGTAAAGTCACTGTCACACACAGCATTTGTGTGGGGCTTCAGCTGTGCATTGTGGCTCCAGGACCAACACAGCACTGCATGTGAACTTCTTGAAATGTTGTTTTGTTCCTTGTGGGAGTTTTATGCAATTCTAAGTGTTGCTTCTGACTTCCCTAGAGTTCAATTCAGCTCAAAAGTTTTTTAATGTAATAAGAAGTAATCCAATTATGTGCATCATGTACATGACATACAGTGTAGTCAGGGGTTTTTTCAGTCTTTTCATCCTCCTAAATGAAAAAAAAAATCCATCAGGTGATGTGAGGTGCGTTTTTGTGGTGTATATACACTTTAAAGTCTGTAGTACAGGCAGAAGAGGTTTTGTCTTCTTGTCCCTGGGCTTGAATTTGTACAGGTTCATGATGATTTGGGGATGGGAATGGATCCACTGAAAATAAAGATTAGTTTTAGCCTGGTCAGTTCCGGCTCACCTTGTAAGCAAGCCAATCCAGGGTCTCAAAACAAGTTTTGCCAGCCTCTCATCCCACTCCTTCCTGTTTCTGGCCTAGCTTTGTTGGGAGCTGGCTTTGCTCAGCAAGAGGTCCTGTGGGCACAGAGGAAGGTAGGAAGGGCAGAGTGCCCACCCCCTCGGGCAGCAGGGAACTGTTATGTGGGGGTAGCTGACCTCAGCTGGTGGGCTGGGACCCACCTGTTGAATGTTCCACTGCTTGGTTTTTAGTATGTGCTTTTCTAAGATGGGGAGTAACAATGAAGTCTTCTATGATGTTCAGTATTCCAGTGCTGTTTTAACCCTTTAGTTAGCTGGGGTTTTGACCATGGTCTGTATCCTAGAACTCTGAAACTGCATTTGTTTCAAAATGTTTGACCATGTACACCATGTGAAATTATGAAACGTTTAACAATGTCTCCTTCTTTTTGCAGATATGAAAACATCAGGCTCAAAGTAGAAACGACTTAAGAAATCTCAAGTTTCGAATGTAGTGTTTAATGTAACTCTTGTACTATTTGTAAATGCTACAAATATTTTATTTTTGCATTGTTTTTATCTTAAAAATATATAACCTTTTTTACGTTTGACACATCAACATTATAGAGCCTTGCTCAGGTATGAGTATCATAGAAAATATATCAGAGATGGTGGGGTGGAGGATCACACTCTATCCAGCAGCTCTTTTTGGTAGTGGTAGTTAAAACGTAAAAATACAGTTTCAAATTAAAAATTACTTAAAGAATTGGCACAAGCAGTAGTATTTGAGGTAGAGTCCCCATGATTGCTACAGATCTTGCATAGATAATTAATAAGATTTGGTATATGAGCAAATTCTGTTTGATTTCAGTTCCTTATACCACATTCTTTATTGTGGTGCCTGAGTACAAGGCAAAAATTTCCAGTTATTATATAGTAACTTAAAGTGTATAAATATTTTAATATATACTTTTTTGTAAAGAAATGATTTTTTCTACTATTTGTAACAAATACCTTAATCTTGAAAGATATCCCCTGAAAATTTAAAAGGAAAAAGATAAACTTATCCATTGCTCTTATTACAAAAAAGCATAAATTCATTGTAAATGCACTACTATTGCTTATAATTATCCTTTTGTAGTTGTACAAATCTTAAACTTGTAAATACCAATGTTTACAAGAGACCTTTCTGGTCTTGTATTAAAACTTCCATAAGATTCATTCTTTTTTTTTTTTTTAATCCATATGCTTTGCTTTTAGCATATGCTTGCTTTTTGCACTAATAATAACTTACCTCATTCCTGTGTTAATAATCACTTGTGTTGCTTCCATAATGTTTCTGTAAAACTTCAATCTGAAAATTTTAACCAAAGTTTAGAATACATGGTAAGCAATTTTGCACATATTATATGGCAACTTTCAACATATTTATTCCAGTTAATCTTCTTAAGTGCTTGTTTGCTTTACCAATATATTCTACCAATCAAGTTCAGTATCTCCCTTTTACTATGCATCATTTTACATTAACTAGCTAGCTGATAAAATCAACAAGCATTACTTCTAGGAATAGGTTGATCCATTCCTATGCGAAAAGAAAAAATTTGTTCACAGTAGTGATATAAAGGTAAACATTTTAAATGCTATTTATGTATCTATATATAAAACTATGTTTACCAAAGTGTAGAGGAAAATGGCTGAGTTGGACAAGGTCACTAGGTGAATAGACTGAGGCACTTAAATAAGATTTATTTTAAAATAAAATCTAAATTATTAACTGTGCAATGAAGTTTATACTTTGCACTTTAATTTTGCCCGAAATGCCAAAAGATTATACATCAAGGTAAAATTTCTTGCCTCTTCCAGTTAAATTTGTCTTAAGAGCGTTTGTAAATATATAAACTAAAATCAATGATGTGCCTGGTTTGGTGGGAGAAGTATCACTAAAATACTAGAGATTTAGCAGCTCAAGTATCCCAGAGCAGATTTAATAGCCAAGTTTTGGCTACCCTGAGAATCAGGGTTGTAACAAAGTGCTGATACAGCCTTAATTATTGCAATGCATCACATGCTACAATAGCATCTAGAAGTGCTGGGGACCATAAACGGCTATAATAGTGTTAATTGTGGCACAGGAGTAGCACACGTGGTTTGACTCCAGAGAAAAATCATGTGTTTATGACAGTGACAGATATCCCAGTTTCACTTTAAACAGTGTTTATAGTATGAATGTATAGGACTTTTCCTGAAGTTAACTGGCTTTAAGATATTTGTGTTTTATGGTCCATTTCATCAGGTAGGATCTCACTACCAGTACTGTCTGATAACTAAAGTACCATACACATGAACTGTCAACTAGAAGAATAGAACTTGGTTTTTCTTGTTAGTACTGTGAAAGAAGCCTTTAGAGAAAACACTTGTGGCTTTGATTTTGTTGGTTGATAGCTGTGATTGTAGAGTTGTTATTTAAGAATAAAACCTGTCGGGTGTGTCTGGGTGGAGTTTTTTTTGCACTTGGTTTCACACGCTTTGCACAATTTCTTTTTTCAGTGGGTATGTCACGACTACCAAAGGGTAAAACTGTGGCGTTTTCAATGAAAGTATAATTTCCTTGTGAGTGTGCTTTCTTCAGCTGACTTGACATAAGATGTCACTTTCTCTTTTTTGTCCAAGTTGGGTGATGTTGAATAGTGATCATATGCAACTCTTCAGTTGCTCACAGTTTTACTTTAAACTGAAATTGTGGTACACACTGTAAAATACACTTTGTGGTCTGTTTTTAGAACTGTATTTATAATGTCTAAATCCCACCTGTTTGCCTATCAACTAGATATCAGACAAATATTGATTGTTCGATTTTAAAGTTTAGCAGACTGTTGACACCAGCTCTTTGAGACTCCATGTTATCCGTTTATTTCAGATACTGCTAAAGGGCATGTAACAGAAGCTGAAATCTATCAGATTACAGTATCCATATTGCAGAAATGTCTAGGTTTACTAAACTCCTTAGGGAGGTTGTGACTGTACATAGGACAGTCGTGCCAGTTATGGCAGACACTGCTACAGCTTCATCTTCAGAATGTTCTTGTGAAAGTGGAAATGAAGTGAACAATAACCTACACTTTGTGTTTTCAAAGTAATTATAGCAATATCTTTTGAATGTAGTTTGGAGTAGAGCACATGATCATGCCATAAACTCTGAAGATATAATAAGTATTACTGTTGTTATCTGATATTTCAGGATAGCGAATTTGACGTGAACTTAGTCTTACAGCCTGTTACTTAATGACCTCTACAAGGAAACTGACATTTTGTACAATACAAGTTGATTAGTCTTATTTTGAAGCATTGTTTGTTCTTTGTAATAAAGTGGTTGTCCTATCAAACACATTGTAAACACTGAAGTGTGTCTGTTTTTTCAAGAGGTGTACGTGTACAAACTTGGAATTTCTGATGCAAAGAAGAGAGTGAGTAAATTTGCCCAGTTGTGGAAGAGGGTTTAGTGATCAGCACTGTCATATTACTGTTACTCTTTCATAAATATTGTCTCCTAAATTAATTTTTAGTTACCTCATGAGCTTTTTCCTTAGTTGAGGTTCTCCAATATCCCTGCCCCACCTTCTGCAGTTGCCATGCAGTCGCTATTACTCTGCCCCTTTCCATGCCTTTGTGCCTTGCAGGCTGTGGCCTCTGAACTGAAATTTTGACATTACTTCCCCTGTCTATACAGGGGTCATGTTGCTGTTGTTGAGAGTGAGTGACAAAGACTTTGGTGTTGCTCTGTTGCACTTTGTTAAAAGATGTGTGAGCACTTAGTGTGCTCAGAAGGCTCCTACTAAGGATTTGAATTGTGTTCACGTCGAGCTCTGCTCAAAATGACACCACCTTGGGGCAAGTTGCTAACCTTTTATGGCAGCTGTGGGGAACTCTTGTGGGAATAAGCAGCACATGTTGCCAGAAGCAGGGGAGCAGAGGAGCAAGTGAACTGAAAGGTCTACTGGATTGTTTCTAGACCTCCTTAAGAGACTTCACATGAGAAACTGCTAAAAGCTGTCTGCTCCAGATTGATTCCTTCCTTGTGTTCCCAGCTATTGTAATAATGGTTGTTGTCTTTTGTTTGTGATTCTTGCATTAGTGGAAAACAAATGGGAAAACCTAAAACATCAGTGAAGAATCCTCCTCGTGCTGTTTTCTTTCTGTTAATAAGATTTTCAGAGTAGGAGTTATTTTCTCTTGAAGGCAAATTTGAATTTGCTGTATGAATTTATCTTAAAAACAACCCAGATTTATTTTTTCTTTAAAGCATTAACTGGTCCCTAGGGTATCTTTATAATATTTCTAGTGAGCTAAACGTCAGGGGTTTTATTCTGTGACTTTCAGTTCTGATACTGAAGCATTTTCAGATTCCCAGGACACGAGTGGAGCACTGACTGCTGGCACTGTCTGGGCAATGAGTGTGTTCCTCCTCCTGTTAATAGTAGTGAGATTTTCATTTTGGGGTGTTTGCCGTTGATCTGGAAGTGGAGATCCCTTTTATTAGAATTTCCAGTAGTTAGCTGAAAGTATCAGGAAGATGAGCTTAAAATAAATCCTCTTTATCCATAGAGTCTTGCACCTGCAGCACCCAGCTGGACCCCAGCATGAATGAATGGTGGTGGGGCTCAGCCAGAGAATTGCTGTCTTGCACTTGGAGCCCCTGGAAGAGGGGTTAGGATGGCAGGAAGGCCCAAGAGCTCTATGTGAGCTACTGGGCCCCTTTGTCTTACTCCATTCTTACGTGCCTCACGCTAGGTGGTGAAAATCTGGCATCTATAAATGTAAATTACAACTTGGTCTGTTCCCTACGTCCTTCAAAAGCCTGAAGTACTTAAGGGTACTTGTTGGACTTACTGTCCTGACAGGAACAACAAAAATATCTCCCAAATTGGGGCTGGGCATAGTTTGCTGTCATTGGGTTTTTTTGAGGGGATTCTTGCCCCTCACAAGCGTCTGCTTTTAATATCTGATGTAATTGCTAAGTTGGTACAGCAGCCCCTTAAAATGAAAACTTAGGCTTGGATGTGGTATCTTCAAAGAGGAAAAGAGATGAAGCATTTCAGTGTGTCCTAGTGTTCAGCGAGTTATTTCTGTATCTGTTGAAATTATAAAATACTCTTATCCACACATGGAAGTTATCAATATACAGTTATTTCAAAGTGATTCTTAAAAGAGGCACACTGGGTATATGCCATTTTAGAAGGTCCAAAACCTTTTAGAAGGTCCAAAACATTGGTTTTGTTTGCATCCTGTTTTTTTTGTTTCCATTCACTCATTTAAATGTTTATTGCCAGGGATTCTTAACTGCCTTTTAGAGTAACTATCACTCTTGCATGCAGTGCTGGTAATTCTCTTTTAACAAAAAGTTATTAGGTACAAGCAGTATCTTGCAACTTTGAGCAGTATTAACAAATATCCCAAAACTTTCTTTTTAGTAGTAGTTTTCTAATTATTTCTTCATTGTACTTTGCCTGAGTAGGGAAAAGACTTTCATATGTTGACTTTAAATGCTGCCTGCTCCAGAAGAGAAGTGTTTGGAGTCTCTGAAACTACTGTCTTGAAAAAGAAGACCTGAAATATCAATCTAACAGCTTGAGGTTTCAGCTACTTACATTACAGCCATCTGAAGCAACATGGGAGCTGTCAAGCCAGACAACACAAAATGGCCAGTTATTGTCAATATTTCTTTTTCTGGTGTATACAGAATTTGATCCCCCTGCATCTACTCGAGAGACATTTTGGATGAGTTTCAGCTGCTTGCCTTGTAAAATGTGGCTGTTGCTTGTGGTTTTGGATAGAGTGAGAGCAGACTTGTCCTCTGCTGCAGCACTCCCCAGGCTCCGCAGTCTCCATGTTCTCATCCCGCAGTGATGGAGCCTGTTTCCTTGCAGCAGAAATGCTCTCCAGCTGGCTGGAGGTGAGATTTCAGATCCTTTCCCTTTTCCTGTCAGCTGGCTCCACACATCTCCCTGTTCAGCAGGCTGCTTTTCCCAGGATGTTGCACTACACAGGGAGCTCAGGTGTCTGGTGGGTTTGGATTTCGTGGCTGGGGCCAAGGAGGAGTGGGACGGTGCAGAAACAAACCTGTACATCCCAGCATCCTGCATCTGTGCCATACTGCTCCTGATAGCGTTGGGACATGAACTCTGCTGTGGTCGACTGTCTTCCCCCAGGGTGCAGAGACAAGTAGAAATAGTGTATACGCCTCCTAATTTGCTGTTGCAAATGTTTTAGCTGCAGCTGTAGTTCGAGTGACACGGCCCTTGCACCTGAACTGAGTCTTGGCTGTGCTGTTGGAGGTGATTTTATTTGCTGTGCATGTTGCTGTATGGGCTGGGTAAGTATCAGGCACACACACAGTAAATTAGCAGCCCTAAGGACACTCCTCTGCCCAGAAGATTTAAACCCTCAATAGTTTTCTTTCACACAAAAGCAAATCAGGTGCCATTGCTCTGATAAATGCAACCTCTGGCCCAGCATGCTGCAGTAAAATATTCCAGGAAATGACCCTGGAAATTTGCCTGGAAGATTTCTTAATGCAGGGTAGCTGACTCCCTCAGAGCTGCTGTGCACTGTGTCACCTCTGGCCCTGCCTCCACAGCCATCCTTGGAGACTTGGATTTAATCAACTCAGTGCAGCTGGCACCAATTTGGAGACTATTGTGCAGAGCAGCAAACTGCCCTCCCACCCAAGAGCATGGGACCTTGGATGTCACCACAGGCTGAACTGGCAGCTTCCAGGGAGCTTCCCATTAAACTTTTACATCCTGAGGGTCAGAGGTGACGCTGCAGTCCATTACCATGCCAATTTCACAGATCAATAGGTAAATGGATCAATATTTGGTTGCTTAAATGTATTTTTCAGCCTTTGAAAGGATGCAAGTGTGAATTATTTTGCCAGAACAGCATATCTGATTTTCAGAGAGGACAAATTGGTTGGTATTTTCAACTAGCTACATGTCTTACAGCGTACCACATCCAAAAGGATTCCTCCCACTACTGCTCTTTTCACCAAACCGGTCTGACAGGGGAACAGTAAGAGTAACCATTAGTTAACATTATCAATCTGTAGGACTGCTTGGGCCCTATATAAAATAAGAGTTTCCTTACAGGGTTACTCGCCTTGGAATCTACATCCAGGTTTGGAGGTTTTTTTCATCTACAGACACAAAAAAATCCACTTCAAGTTTCACTGAAAAATTTCCTTTCTTCTACTTGGTACAAATCAAACCCCAAAAAAGTCAAGCCTGCACCATTTGGTAACACAGTGACTTAAAAGCACATTGTCTTACTGCTGTAAATATAACTGAGGCAGCGAGTCTCTGTGACTTATCTGGAACATTAATCACATTCAGAGCTCTGCAAAATGAGGAATATTATAGCTATAAGCAAGGCTGCTGCCAACTCTTATCAGGACAGCAAGCTGCTGGGCAAAACACTAGCCCTTGGCTCTGCCCCTTGCTTTGCACTGAGCAATCCCTTCTGTGTGTGTGCAGTTGCCCATGTGCTTCCTCTCCTGCCAAAGGCAAGAGAGAAATCACCTACCCATGCTTACAACATGTTAATGAGCATCATCCTCAAACTCTGCAATAGGGATCATCCTACAGCATTCACAGTGATCCAGAGTACAAGACAACTCTTTAAAGAGTAGCCCACATAATTCACGCTTATTTTTAGCTACAGGCAGATAAGCATGGGTCAGTAGGTATTTAGGATGTACCACCTCATGCCAGAACTCCAGCTGTGTTCTGGCTACACCATCCAGCGACAGATTTTAGCATTCAGTAGAGATCAGAAGGGAGGAATAAATAAAATAGTTAACAATGCATGTGTACATCAACAAGACTGGTAAAGGCAGAGCCTCATCTCCCCTTATGCCTGTAATGAAAATGGGATGTAGAAGAACACCATCTAAATTAGCTCTTCTCATAACTGCACTTTGACTAGAGATAACAGCATTTCTGTGCTTTTAAAGACACCAAAACACCCTATAAAGAAATATCGGATCAAGTTACACAAAAACTAATTTTAAAAGAAATTACTGTGGTAAAATTTGCTTGTGTCATGAAAAGGCACCTAAAAAAGGTCACTGTTCTTGGAAAAAGATCTTTGAACTTCACTGCTATTTCAAACAGCCTTTCTCCAAGTCTTAGCATAGGCTGCCACAGCTGTCTCGAGCTTAAGCTCAGTTTGGGGGTATCTTAGTTCAAACAAAACATTGAGAGCACCAAAGACAGCAGTTTTGTAGAAACAGATGAGATGTAGCAGGCATGGTGAGTCTTGGTTTGGGTCTCAGCTACTTGTAAACCTTGAATACTTAAAAAGAGCAAAATGAGAACACAGAATTGTTTAGCAAAAATAAAGAATGCAGTGGTTGTGCTGCTGCTAATATAAATTAGGCAAGTATTTCTTCAGACCACATTTGTTTTATTTGTTGTACCGTGGCTACAGTACCCTGCAAACTTTTATTAGGAGAATGGTTTCAGAGAGACACAGAACAAAGTGTTGCACTATTACTTTTACGTCTGTAGTTTCAGGAAGAGAATGAGCAAGTTAGTTGCAGTTTTGTCCCTGGCCCTCAGAGGGTGAGGGGAGAAGAAAGAAAAAAGAAAAAGTACCAGCTTCATTGCTCACATAATGGTGTATAAATCACAAACTTAAAACACTTTAAACTAAACTCAAAGCAAAAAGGTCACTCAAAAATATTGCTTGTTTCAAGCAAGTGTGTGGGATCACCTCAGGCCTCCTTCTATACATCAAAATGTCAAATCTCCTAGCTTCTCCTTAGCTGGTATCACTGCTTTTTTCCATTGCAAATCTGGGAACATCAAGAACAGGCTATGCTGGTCTGAAAAAAATAGAATACAAACAGAAGGGGCTCATGTAGGGATTGTGTTATTCAGTTTTACATTTAATGAAAACCTCCATTTGTTCAGTCAGAGCTGCTGAAGAACGAGAGGCTGCCACAAACCCCAGAACATCCGTGCGGGCTGCCCCAGAATACACTGGATCGCCTCCAGAGGCTCTGCCAGCAGGATGCTGGCTGCTAAGAAACACTGCTCAAATCTGCACATACAGAAAGTTTTTGTTTAGCTAAAGAACTGCCTATTTCAGGCCTCCAGGATCTCTTAGGTTAAGCTAATTACTCAATATTGAACTGTTACTTTTCTTTCTTTTTTTTTTTGGTAAAAGACAAAAACAGCAAGAAGTCATATGGCAACAGTTTCAAGGTGTGGTTTGCTTAAATTAATAACAGGTATGTGAAAAGATAATTAATATATTACATTTCAGTCCACTGCAAACAGTAAAAATACCAAAGGTCCCAAAATTCAGTCTGACTAAGATATTACTAAAACACTCACCCCTACCCTAACAGGCTAAGACATGGCAACAAAATGACCCACCCATTAATAATGAAACAGCAATGTTACCAAGAACAGCTCACTAAATATACAGAACTACATTACCTAGGTAGAGTTTATTGCAAAACCAGGAAAGACACAGCAAACCTGAAGTCTGTCTTCCATTTCAGATTTGTATCACTTGTTCAGCTGTCAGCCACTAGATTCATTCCACTCACACACACACACACACACACACAACACGCAGCCTGGACACAGAAAGTCACTACCACTTTTGAGTTCCCACAGGCTCACAAGAAACGTTAAAACATCTCAGTAAAAAGTTAAAATGAGATCTTTTACCACAAGGACTACAAAATCCACCCCCCACCTTCCCTTGGATTTCTAAGTCTGGGATTCTAAAAGCCATACATAAAAAGGAAGAGTTATTTCAGTAGCAGAAAGCCTACCTTAAAAGTATCAAAGTAAGTCTAGGGAGAGTTAAGCAACTGAACAAAAATAAACAAGAAGAAAACCTGCATCTCACAGTCAGTGCTTTCATCAACACTGTTGATAAGCTCTAAACCCCTAAATGTAGTAGAGCATTCATTGGTTTTGATTAACCTTTAATTCAGAAGTTACATTAGAAAAAAACAATTGTAGCAATTCTTTTGAGCTGCTAGTTTCATGAGGAAAAAGTCCCTTTCAAAATTTCAATAAATAAGCTGACATGTAAAGTTAGTTGAGGTTGTCATGCAAGACAAGTTACATAACCAAGACTAACTCAATCTTTATAATAAAGGCAACTTGCATTCAAAAATGAACTTTACCCTTACAATTTTATTCAAAGGGTAAACATGAATTAACCCAGCTGTTTACCTGAATTACAAAAGTAACATGATTCAATATGAAAATAAGAAACTGTCTACAAATCTCTGACAGTAATAAATTGCAATATACAATGCATACAGGAGTTATACAGAGCAACAAACTCTTGTACAAAACAAAAATACTTTAATACCTTTAAAATCCAATTATTTCTTTAAAATCATCATGAAAAAGATTTGAGTCAGAACTCACACCTCAATTAGTCAAGCTTCTGGTAGCTACATTACAGCTATTTAATATACAAAGAGATAAATCTCTTCACCAGTCATTAAAACTGCCTCTTCGTTAGAGTTGCACAGGTTTTCCGTCTCATGTTCCCAGATGGAAAGTTTTCTTCAAAATCATGAGAACTGAATTTGTTGAACACCAGAGATCTAGAGAAAGAAAATGCAAACTTACATTCCAATGCACCTTTTCTGAAACTGCAGAGCAGTTCACAGCAAGGAGACCTGAATTCTCAGTACTGGAGTAGCACAACAGCCACCACCAAAGGACTAAATAAAATTAATTCCCACCTTTAGAACAGAGCAGCTGAACTAGTGTTTGGGTTTTAGCAGCAGAAGGGAGAGCAGGGGACAGGATACAGTACCTGTTGATATGATGTTGTGTAGACCATAACATTCTGCTGTTGGCCATCTGTGGTTATTAAGCCTGCTGGCAACTGGTTAGCTGAAAGAAAGAGCATTTTAAAAGAGTTAGGCAGGAGCTGCCTGATATACAGAGCCTTGTTTGATGTGTCTGTCATCATTAAATAATTGTGGTCCACTCCAGGACTAGAGAACCACTAATCTTCTGAGTTACCATCCTACACCGGTAAAGACACACTTGTTACCAAGTTAGAAATTTATTCCATTCAGAAGAAACATGTAATTTTCAACTTCATTTTGCTCTGAGAGTAAGACTGCACCTTGTTCTTCCCCTGGCTTTGCCTGAAGCAGTGTCCACACCTGTACACAGGCAAATGGAGTGGAGATCGCTACCCTGACCACTGAAAAGGCCATCTCCAGTGCTCAGTATCCCAAGAAACCTGGAGAATTCAGTTGGCCTTGTTTAAACATAAAGTTAGCACTTGAGCATAGCATGTGGGAGGTACTCAATGAAACCACTGCACTGCTTTAAAATGGGATCCATCAGGAACTCCATAATATGGAAGCCCCATGGAAGGCGGAAGAGAGGAACAGGAACAGGCAACGACAGAAAAATAAAAGGCACTGCCAGAGCCTGACATTGCACTGGTTGACTTCAGCATGTCCTTCAGGGCACACACAAGAGCTCTGATTTCACAGAGGAAAGAGGGGGCCAACAAAAGGAGTAAAAAGTACTTCTGAGATACTGAGAGAAAACACAAGGAGTGATGCTCCAAGGTGAACCTTTACAATGACATGTATGTTGAGCTCTGACACTCAGAGTAGGTGCCTTACAACTGCTATTTGGAAACAAAGCAGCGAAACCCTTAAATTGTAGTTTAAGTCACTGTAGCACAACATTTTCTCCTGGGACACAAACAATGGGGCTTTGTTCTTTCAGTTACTAACTATAAGCAAGATGTATAACCAATACAAAATTCTGAAAGCACAGCATAATCCTAACAGTTTTCATCTGAAAGTTGATGCTTGAGGGTCTTGTAATTAGATTTTTGGTTGGTTGGGGGTTTTCTCTTTTTTTTTCCTTCCTCATTCATCGTACAGATTTTCAATTGCTTCAGTTGCAGGCTAAGAGATGCATTAACATCACAGTGAGAGTGGCTCTGGCAGGTCCAAAATTTACTGCCCTTCAGTGTGCATGTTCCACATCCAACACAGCTTAATGGAGAGTCCCTGACCCAGCCCTGGCATGATGCCAACACAAAGATTTGAGGGTTATGCCACAGAAGCACAGCTATCACTGCTACTGCTGCAGTGAGACCATCATTCTGGACAGATCCACAGCTGCCCCTGTGGAGAGAAATACCTGCAGCACTTGACAAGGTCAGTTATTTAACATAATTTTTTTTTACTTTCTTCGACTATTGCAACATCTCCTTTGCATCCTTAATCCTGCCAGGACATTCTAAAGTTGCTCTCTTCAAGTCACAGCAACTTAAGGTTTATTTCATAGAGCACTCTGAGGCTCCTACATGTGGAAATTAAGAATCTGAATCTAAATATTGCAAGGCACCCTTGCAATATTTAGATTTAGATTCCTTATTTCCAGCCAGTTTTATAAGCTCATCTTTCAGGCTAGAAGAGACCCAAAGAGTCTGTACTGTTATACGTAGTCAAAGTCATCAAACTGAGCAAAGTGTTATTTCCAAACCTGAATAGGTCATTTTCATCCTCAGGCTTTGAATTTTTGCTAGTTCAGTAGTTCAGCAGTGATTTTAAACAGAATATTTATCAGATACTTGGAAAACTAAATCTTATCAGTAGATATGACTAGAGCTATGCTTCCTAACTCCTCTTGTATCAGCTTCAACATTACTAGCCCATAACATTTAAAAGCCAGGGTGGAGACTACCTGCCAAACTCCAGCACCAACAAAACCAGTGCAAATCCCAAAAAACTGTCAGGCTTTAATCCACAGTAAAAGGAAGAAAAACTATGCTGAATACACATGATACTCCTTGCTCTAAACCAATCTGAGCATTCTTTTGAATGTAAGAAATAATAAGTGTTTTAGAATTAGACAAAGATGATTTTCTTCTCTGCCTCATTTCTCAAAGATGAGCTCCTCAAGTCATCAAGAGGAGTTCATTTTACTTTTTCACCCCCAACAGTCTTGCAAGTAAAATGAATGGGGCCTAATATGTAGCTACTGAGGAAAAAGGAAAAAAAAAGGTTTGCACCTTTCATTACAACCTGTGTTTAAGTGTAGAGAAAAATACTAGCACTAATATATGCATTTATAAATTTTACACAGTTGTCATTAGCTATGACTAGGATAGGATATATTCCTTAAGTAAGAATGCTGATGCCTGAAGGAAATTCTGTTTCTATAAAAGCTGTAATAATAACATAATTAATTAAAAAGTATTACTTACTGAATGCTTCTTCTGTGAGCTCCTCACTTAGACCGTCTCCAGTTGTAACTGTTCCCCCAATTCCCTTTTCTCCTTTCATTGCCTAAAAACAGAGAGCACAAAAAAAGAAAAAAAAAAAAAACTTGAGATTTTTTCATAGCCCCAGGAGCTCTAGCCAAGGTTTGAAACTTGCAGGAGAGTCACAGTGCAACAGCTGGAGCTTGAAATCCAAGACCTGTGAAACTCTATGGGATTTGAGAATGTGCACATTACATGAGTGTTTTTCATCTTAGCCATACTCCTGAAACAAAAACTTGGCAAATTAGGACTGTGTGGTTCTAAGAAAGGCTTTTCACCTTCTGTAGAAAGTCAAAAATCTGTGGTAAATCCAGAAGGAGCAGTTGAGGAGCATTTACAAGAAATGACTGAATCACAACCACCAAGAATGTGCAACATTTGCTTACCAACCACACACAAGCACCATCACCATACATCTAAGAGCTGACATTTAAAACCAAGATAGGGAATTTCTTCCCCCACATGAAGGACTACAGCCAGAAAGGAGATCAGCACGGAAAGCCAAGGCCCCCAGTCATCTGCATGCAGTTTTACAAGTATGAAGTTTGATGCTCCATGCTATTACATAAGAACATCTAGGAAAATAATATGGGCATAAAAAAGGATTCTCTGCAACTGCTTGCTGCAGACAAAATACTCAGTTACAAAACAGAATTATTTTACCCTGAAGACACCCTTGCTGGAATGGAGATTTAAAACTGATGAGCAAAGCTATTCAATCCACCCACGCAATTAAAACCCAATCCAACTACTCTGCTACCACAGCATCTACAATCTGCAGAAATGGTCAATCAAGAATCTAAGTAGCACAGACCCACTTCAGACTTATTCAGTAGTACTGGAAATAGTTAGGCAATACTTGCCTTTTTAATAAAAGTGCATACAGCACCATCACTGCATGTGCAACTGCCACACAGAACTGGAAACACAGCACACAGCACTACTCCAACTTCATATTACACCTCCTCTTACTCAGTTATCAAGCAAATGACCTTCTGGGAAGCGGAAGCTTTAAGTGCTGTCAGCAAAACAAGTATCATTAGTGAGTCTGACCTAAAAAAATCTTAGGTTTACAAAACAAAGAACCTCTGGAGAGCATCCTTATCTACTGCATTGCCAATTTAGACAGGGGGAGGCAGACCAGAACAAAAAACCCAAGCAGAAGCAACTCCCTTTTTGAAAAGGTCTAAATAGCTGAAAGGGAAAAAGTCCCTTTCTGCGAGAGAAGGGATAAATGAAACTGTTTGGATCACATACCTAGCCTGTACTATTATGTATCAAATGCAAACTGAGGGACAGACTAAAACCAGTAATTTTAAAACCCCCATTGAAGCAAATAGTTCTCCATGTGAATCATTATTCCAACATGAGAAAAACAGTTTTTTCCTTTGCAGATCTGAAGTCCAAACAAACAATAGGCATTAGGCCAGTTCCTCAGAGGATGCAGTCAGTACATACTGACTGAATCCAAAGATCGAATTAAACATTCTTAATAGCCACCTTTAGAGAACAGAGCAATTTACTACCACCAATATATTAGAGAATTTATTCAGTTGAAAGCTTTAACTACTCTGAATCAGCAAGTCTAATCAAAATGCTTACTTCCTCCTTTTTCTCTTGACATCCTCTGGAACGCTTTTAAACATTACATTATTCCCTGACCAAGAGCTGTGAGATACTGTGCAAGTTACTGATTATACAATTACAACAACAGAGAGCTAAAGATAAACACAACCAGGTTAAATAAATGAGGAAATACCTATATATACCAACCTCTCTGAATTTTTGGAGGTATAACTTCAAAGGTTCAACATAGCTATCAAACCCCAAGGTAGACATGGCAAAGAGAATATCCTCTCCATTGATGGTCTTTCTTTTCTCTTGGTGACACCTCTCACTTGCTTCTGATGTTATAAAGCTGATGAATTCACTTACACACTCTTGTACACATTCCTTTGCGTCCTTAGCAATCTAGTAAGGAAAAAGTATCATAAAATCATTAATTAAGACACAAGATTTTAAAGAACTCACCACAAAATCCCCAAAGAATACACCAGATAATAAAGGAAACATCCCAAAACCCAATGATAACACCCATTTAGGCAACACCTGTACTGGGAACCACTGGATGTCCTCACTGCTCTATGTGAGAGTAGCTGCAACATGACTTTACCCACGTTTTACAATTTCAAGTAGCACAGCCAACTGCCAGTGATGCCTTAGGTTTTAACTTTTATATTTTTCGAATCCTGTACTCCTCAGTGTGTAACCCTGAAGTTTTGTGTGGCCTGTTAGCTGCTGTTCTCTCATGCTGGTTAGACATAACAAACCCTCTCTGGGTTTGCTCTTCAACTACACCAGGCCCCAAAATGTGTAAACTAAAAGCCTCTGAAGAGGGGGGGCAAACTTGGGGTAATCACATCATTAACTGATGTTACAACTGGAGAATTAACCCTGATATGCCAATAAACCAAACTTATTGAACTGTGAAGAACGCATGACCCAGGATCCACCTTGGTTGTAGCCTTCTGACTGCCCAGGGTGTACCTTTGAAGGCCCTTCAAATAAATAACTCCTTTTATTCTGTTATTCTTGTCCCGTCTCTGTTTTTAGGTGGCCACATCAAGGCTTCACCAGGATCTCCTGAAGTCCTACGTTCTGTACAAGCTTTTACACACAGATGCATCTCAGTACTTCTTGCTTTGCTTACCTATGGCTCTTCAAACTTGCTCTTACAGTGTCACAGCCCACCTCCTCCTCTTTTTAAGAGACCTGGTAGTTCCAACCTCCCAACCCCACTGCTGTACATTCCCACAAATTCAGCAATAACAAGTATTTTTATCCTGACCAGATTCAAGGACCAGAATATATGCCTAGCAGCAAGCCTTTCTAATGCTTTAGTATTCTGGTATAAATGTTCCAAATGAGAATTCAAATGAAGAAACATATGCCCCTGGCAAGAATGAAATAAGTAAATTTGATTACAGTTTTCAGCTGGACAAAAGTAATTTACCTGACTTAAAATTACAGCAAGCTTTACTCATGATTACTTGGGAAGCTGACAGGAGTCAACAAAAAGATTATAATAATTAAGATTCTTATTCTTCACATGAGAAGAACCTAAAAAAATGAAGCAGTGACTGTGTGCAGAATCTTCACTAGTTCCTCTGATATTTTCAGACACGTAGGGTGAGATTTTCAGAAGAAGTCATCAGCCAGCAGCTTCCTTTGCAGTTTTTCACAAAAAACCATCCTCATTTTTCAAGATAGCTCTACATCCCATATGCTAAATTCTTGAGAAAAATCTCATCGTGATCACTAAAAATTTATGACAATATGGACTAGGGTAGAGTTTTTCACAGCAAAGTTATAAATGTAACACCCAGATCTCCAGAAAGCTCTGAACTCTATGAAAACACAATCAGATGCAAGTAAATTATGTCTTGCTTCTATTTAGAGTGATCTCAAAAAAAAGAGATCAGTTTTAGCTAGAGGAAATGTTACTGTGGCTGGAATTGTATTGGAATACAATAGAGAAACAGCAAGTCATAGGAACCCTACAAAGATTTAACATAAACAGGTAGAATGATGAAACACTTATACAATCACCAGCTCAGCAGAATGGATTAAAAAGTCTATTCTTAGAAGTAAGAAATAAATAAGGCTTTCAGTATCTGGCCTCATCTGCTCCATGGTATAAAGCAGACTTCTTAGGTCACTTTGGCATTTGGGTACGTGAATATTCGGGTGATGGAAGGCTAACCATTCTCTTCCCTTCAGGATGAGCACTGGATTTCTATTTCAGCCAAAACGGTTCAATTATTCCAAATTTTATGCACCTCAATGAAAGCAGACTAAATCTCTCAAGAGAACTGCACAGAAAATATTCTTAGTGATTGTCACCAAGTCTGATCCTTTACGACAATTTCAGAGAACACATCTTAGAAAAAGGAAGCTCTTGAAAACCCTATGAAGAACAGTTCTGGATGCTCTAATTACAGCAGTTACTAAAAGCTTTCAGAAATCTAAGAAAAATGGACTTGGTCTCAATCACATTCTGCTCCTGGGGCTTTTTTCCCTTTCCTTTTATAACACTTTTCTCCAATAAAGCGGCATCATTTAGAAAAATATGTTGTTCTATCAGCTCAAGTTCACTGAGAGGATGGAATAAAACTCATTAACATGCTTTTCTTTACCAGCAAGGGTATTACCTTTCCTGTTTGGGGTATGGCATTTTTCATTATCCTTGCCACATTTGCAATTGGAAGGTATATATCTTGTTCTCTAAAACTCTCTTTTGAGCCATTTGTATCTTCGTGATCATTCATGCTGTCTTCTGTGTCTAATGAAAAAAAGTAAAAAAAAATTATATTTGATAGACAGCAGGCAACAAATTCAGCCCAAAATATTACACTGAAGGATGAAGACCTTTGAAAGCACAGTGTCAACATCATAGAAATAATTTTAAAAATAGATGCAACATCAGGATACCTTTACAAAGATAGCATTTTATCACATTTTGCACAGAAGTGTACATGGCTGCTGATCATCACGCATTCTTAATGTCATGTCAAAATACAAAGTGTTTCCCAGAACATCAATTTTTTTTGTCATCCCCTCAAGGTCTCGGTGCCAACATCTAAAAATCCAATCTCTCCCCTTCAGACCACAGAAAAAATGCTTTCTACAGTAAGGCATTATGAAAACAATTGCAAATTCTTTGCCTGAGAGAAGATAGCAGAGAACTATACAAGAACTGGAAGAAAATATATCTATACATACAGACAGAAATAGTATTTACTCTCTCATTTCTTACCATCGTGAGGCTGTATCACGTAGTGACTGCCACCAATGTAATCTCCAGCAATTCCTAACTGAGAAGCATCCGTTGTGGAGCTGTCACCATCCATCTACAACCAGAAGAAGGAAACCTTTCAGGTGTGATTGTTACATCACTAAGTGCAGCTATTACTGAAACCCAGCCCATTAATCAAACTATGAGATCAATTTATTCAAAGCGTAAGTATTTTGTTATTGGAGAACAGCACCTCCACTGTCATTCCTGAGTTTTACTGACAGGGAAATAGTTCAACTGTTTTGTGAGGCTTCCCAAAAACCTCAGTCAGAGGCACAGGCCAGGCACAAAATCATTTCGTTCATGTAGCACACAGATAGCAATCTTGTGTTGTTCCCATGAGAGTCTGACCAGAACATGCAAGGTGTCTCTGAACAACCCTCAAAACCTACACCAGCCCCTAGTCACTGAATGCTTTACCTATTAATTACTACACAGAGTGCATCCTTCACTCACCTTTACCTTCCATGTTGGTTTGTCAAGCCCACTGACAAACTCCTAGCCAGGCCTCGGGACCAGCTCTGCATCCTCATCCTCCCTGAGACACCACTTACTCCTCTGTGCCTTCTGAGTCATATTTTAGCATTCCCTGGTCCTGCCCTGCCTCACTCTCTGGGCATACTTAAGTGCTCTTCTCCCAGTGTTCTGATGTGGTGGCAAACAAGAAGACTTCTTGAGGCTTTGGAGATGGGGTCACAGGAGAAAAAGGGAATGCCAGGAGAAAAAGGGAAGCCAAAAGAGCCTGTACTTCCCTCCTTCTTACTATACACACAAGCTCCTGGGGCAGCAGAGCCCAGCTGAATTCACTCACTGACCCCACAACCGCTATGTGGGTACCTCGGTGTCTTTGAAGGATCATGTGGTTGCTGCCAGTGAGACTACGGAGCTCACTTTTTTCCACAACCATTAGCCTGAAGAAGAAGGGAAGGAGGGAAGGAGAGAGAAGCAATGTTGTGCTATTTTTATACCTACCCAGAAATATGAGCATTTAACATCTCACTAATCTGCACTTTGCTTGCGGCCACAGGGCTGAGTTTCACTTTGAAACCTTCAGGCAACGTCCGGTGTCACACTTGGCCACAGATGCACAAATAACACGAGCACTGATAACATTCCAACAACAGCTGGATGGAGCCTTAGGAGCTGCTCAAGAGAACAAGACTCTTCCACCTCTTTGTCATTGTATAGAATATTACACATGCTTTTATAAAGAACTTCAGGTCTCTTTTGATGGGCTTTTGTAAACCGGTTTCACTCCTTACACAGCAGCTCTACCCAAAGGAAGGGCAGCATTTTAGGCATTAGCCTTCCATTCCTTCACATAAATTCACTTTGTCCACATTTTGCAGACTCTTTGTTGGGAGATTTAACTTTGCTTTTCAGTCTCCCAAAGGGTCTGCAGTTTGCTTACTCAGCTTACTGTAATGACAATGCAAGGATATCATTATCCTGCACATCATGATCACCAAAACTGACGTCACACATCATTAAGGGAATCGTGCCTCTCTCTTCCTTCTGCACTTTGAAACAGTTAAAATTGTAGTCTGGCAAATCCCAAAAGCTACCTCCAGAATAAAGTTAGGGTTTTCTGGTAGTCTTGTTCTCAGTTTCAGCTCTCTGATCCCTACTAGAATTTAATTCAGGATCTCAACAACCTTTACTCAGCCTCAGCACTATTTTAAATACCTTGATCTTTCTTTCCCTCTCTTTTTTCAATCTTCTGTGAACATTTCTTCTAAATTATTTCCTTCCTCCAGGGTTGCAATATTCTTCAAATTTCTGCCATGATGTGATAACTAACTGGTTTCTGCTCACCGCTCCTGCAGGCTACTCCATTTGAATCTTTATTGCCAAGACCCAGCAACACTAAGAAATCATCTTGCTTTCATTAACCCAGCTTGCCTTCAAAAGACAATTCCTGCTTGAATCTCTTTCAAACCTCTGCTGCATCTACAGACAGTTTTGGTCATATTAGACTAAGGCATCCTCAAGATAATACCTTTGTTTCTATTCTTTTCTGCGTGCACATTACCAGATCTACTTACAGGATGTATTATTTCACCATTAGTGGGAATTTGTGCAGATGTTTACCAACACTATGAATTTAAAATAGTGATTAGCAAAATTGACAGGAAAAGGCTTGCAACAGAAAAAGGCAGATCTAACTCAGATAAAGAAAACAGGCACTGACAGCTTAACATCAACTGAAATTACTTCTGTCGGGTTTACTTGAAGGAAGATTTTTAGCTGCCAGGACAGCCTTCGGACAGGAGATTAGGGACAGCACTAACACCCATCTGCATAATGCTCAGCGTAACCAGGTCCTGATCCAGGACCACAGGATAATTCATGCTGGAAGTGGCCATGGGAGGTCTCCACTCCAACCCCTGCTAAGAGCAGGATCAGCTCCAAGCTCACAGCAGAGCACTCAGGGCTTTCTCTGGCCACATCTTGAAGGCCACCACAGACAGGGCCTGCCCAGCTGCCCCACGAGCCTCCTCCACAGCTCGGCTGGCCTCGCGGTGAGTGAGGGTGTGGATCTCAGCACCCTACTTCAACCCAAGTACGTTGATGGACGAACTTCAGCCGGATTTGTCATTCAATTCAAATCTAGATCCAGGCATCTGAATATAGCAACTGTAATTGATATATTATCCAGTCATGCTACTAGTATTTCTTTGAGCCTAATGGATGACAAACATGACCTTGCAGGAAAATGTGGCCACTGCTATCCCAGTCATCTCACAACAAACAGTTACACGCTCACGCATTACAGTTTTCATCTCAGATGTTCAAAACTCCAGTCAGTGACCACATTATCTGATTGTCAAGCTCAGCACAACTTCTGTAATACATACAACTATGCTCAGAAAATGAGAAACACTGTTCTCAATACACTGTTGCTAATTAATCCTCCTCCTTTAAATGAAGAAACAAAAACCCCAAACATAAAAGCCCTCCAAAACCATGTCACAAACTTAATTTTGTGTCCTGAAGTTGCTCTGGAAAGGCAGCAGTCCAAAGTAGCATAGAAACAACACCTTGCCTACACTAACTGCAGTCACTGGGAGACTAAAAAGGACAGCAGTTCTTATGCTGGCCCATTTAGTAGGAAGACCTACTACTTTAGATGGAAGTAGATCCTAGAAAAGGCAAAATCCTGGGAGATCTAGTCCTAAAAGGCTCAGATGGGCAAAAACTCTCAGATTTTGCTTTAGACCCCTGCGTTGTTACAACTTGCTTTAAAGAGAAGTAGCCATTTGCAGATAATACATCACATTTGCATGGCAGTTTCAGCATGCAAACATTGCAATGCCTTTTATTACAAGACCATCTCCTACCTCTGCGCGGCTGCCAAATTGCACGAGGGAGGGCTTCCAACGCCTCAGTCCTCCAGCAGCAGGTATTGTGCACAACTGCAAGAACCAATTGCTACAGGTTGTACATTATCCTCAGCCTCCAATGCTAGAAGACACTGAAGCTCCTCCATGCATAGACACGGACTGAATCAAGACTGAAAGCTAAGCATATCAGAAGTGACATGTCAGCCTCTAAAATGACCATGCCACTATGTGATTTTATCCACAACCAGGGGGAGCAAACAAGTACAGGACACAAATATTCAGCACTACACTGTAAAAGAAAAATCTGCATACAGAGCAGCAGCACAGTGCTTTCTGTTAGTGGTTTTCTGTTTTTTTCATCTCTAATAAAGAAGAGTATTACTAGGGATATACAAATTACTTGATGCATGGAAATTAACTGAAGAAATATGTTAAAAGAGAAACATTTCAAGGGCATCACAGAAAGTTCAGTGAGAAGATGCAAGTGAATGAACATACAGGTTTACACTGACATCTGGTATAAATATTGTGGAGGATGCTTAAAAAATCTTGCTTCTGTCAGCTGCCCACAACTCAGACTGTTCTTATAATACGTCTATACTAAACGAATAAATCATCAGTATCTCAAAGTAAATCTTGCATCCTGTTTAATCTTATGAGCTCTCTTAAGACTACAGTCAGTATCAGTGGCTGAGCTAAATGATAACTAAAAAAGAATGCAAGCCCAGACCCACTAGCACTGAAAAGAAGGGACTAAAGCTTAGATCAGCATAAAAGGAAAAACAAAGGGAAAAAAATGAAAGAAAAAAAAATTTGTTTTTAGAACGGGGAAGTTATCTGGCAATGATTTGCAAAACTGCCCTCTTGAAGGGAAACCAAAGGCTTCTTGTGATTTAAGTACTTCCTGTGGTATTTATTCACCCTGCCTCCCAAAATTGCTACCCTACAAGAGGGACAGTAGAAAATTATATGTAATGAACTGAAGCACTTGATACACATTCCATGCAGTTGTCTCTGCCAAAGAAGCAGGACAGAAACAATAACTAAAGCTGTAGGTAGTAACCCCATCCGTCACTTTGGATTCATTTTGTCACACCTTATCACGAGAGACAAAAAGCTGTGAAGCTTTACATAACAGCAGAGAAACAAAGTTTTATTTGAGCTTTCTGCACTATCTCCTGTTAAACAGAAAGATTTTTCAATTGAAAATACAACTTTAATTTCCTTTTATTTTTCAGTGATTTCTGGGGATCGTAATTTCCTACTGAATTTTCACCTGCAGCAAAAAACACCAACTGGTGAATGCATTCACAGGACATTGTTCCAGCAGATAACACAAAAATGTAACGCTGAACCCCTTAGCACATACATAGAAAACCAGATGCTGCACTCTCTCTCCATCTCGGGCTTCTCTAATCCCTCAATTTCAGCATTTTCCCCCACAGCAGAGTAACACTGGGAAAAGCAGACTGATGCTGAGAGGACCAGGCAGTATCACTAAGGCTCTTTAGTATCTGGGCTGTACCAGGTTCCTTGCCCTGGCCCACATGGAGGAAACTTTCCCCTATGAAAGCCAAACAGGGCATTGCCACCTTTCCACCTTCCCCCTCCATGTAACAGCCTGTCAACTTTATGTCTTATCTTACAAGCCCCAATGCCCCGACCACAAGCCCCCTCCACATGGATCCAGCTGTGCTAGAGCAGCTGGTGGCTCCTTCCCAGGGTGGCTAACATCCACAAGCACAGTTAGCTCCAATATATATGGGTGGACTAAAACCACATATATTTTCACATCAAGCAGGAGTGGGTCAGTGATACCAGGCAAGCAGGAGAAACCGAGTTTCCATGCATTCTCTTTTTTGGCAGTAGAGAGAAGCTGGAGGGGAAAATAAACAAGATGAGCAGAGGAATGGAGGCAGTTTTGTTGCTTTTGCAGAAGCTGGAAGAGGGCAGCAGTGCTGAACATACTGCACCAGCACCTCCTTCCTTCAGCAACCTGACTGAAATCCCCCTATTACCTTTCAATAATAAGTTTTAGATACTGTTCTACATTTTGTGTGAAAAACTAAGCTTATCTGTTTATTAAAGCAATAATCCGTAATTCCTTTTTCTTTTAGAAGTTTAATAACATTTTTAAGTTGGTTATTTTTCCTTTGTTGAGGTAACTCAAGTATGCCAAGCAGCTTTTTCCTCTCAAGCAACAGGGCAAGTAAGAGTTTTACAAAGCTAGTTCACACCAGACCAGTATTTTCAGCCAAAACCGTTGAATTTGCTGACACTTGCTTTTATTCTACCAATGTTATTTACCCATATTGTTCATTATTCATATATACAGTCATGTTTTGCAGTTTTTACAAGCATCCTGCCACTAAAACATCCATTTCCAGATACTAAGTTGCTTTAAAACACTATTGCGAAACTCAGTACTAACAGTCAGTTTCTCTCTAAGCAAAATTTTAAAGGTGCAGCGACATTAGATTTACATTCGAAAGCACTAAAGAAAGAAACCTTGCAAACCTTTTTTAAATGTTAACAAAACAAGGTACCAGACTTCCAAAGTTTTAATGTTTAATGTTTCATATCTTGACATTATCTTAAACATTCTTTTTCAATCAATTCCTGAACATTGCCTCCTTTCATGTAATTATTACCACAAATAAGAGTTAAGCTTTGAACTGCTGTAACTGTCAAATACTGAACTCTAAAGAGTGCTCTAATACCCAGTGCTCCTAACTTCTCTCAATATAATGCCATAGCTGTAAACGCCAGCAGCCAAGACCATGTATAATCACCCACTCAATGCAAAGAGCAAAAGCAACTCACACAGGCCTCATAATGATTCAGATTGAGCCATTTTGGGTCACCTAGAGAACTACAGATGGATCCTGCCTTTACTCTGTAACTGTCATGCCACAGGCCACATAAGCAAAGAAAAAAAGAAAGCAACTGCTGGCTTATTGTTTAGGAACACTATGCTAATTATAATATACAGACACTATTTCTCCATTCCTGCAAGCCAATTAAAGCCAGACTGTGAATACTGCCCAAAGTGGTGCCTGCCATTTTCCTTCTTGCTACCATTTTGCCAGAGCTTCTTTTGAGAAAGCCGCAAATTTTTTTAATTGTCAGTAACTGCCATCAAGCAAGATGCCAAGAAAAGGTTCCTACACATAACAGAGTCCATGCATGAGCTAAAATCCAGATTTCTGTGTTCCTCACTGCCTAAAAATGTTCGGATCATTGTTATCAGTAATTTTGCCCTTCGAAAAGCAAGCCAAATACACTAGGTAGCTTTTCCATTACAGTTCTTTTCAGAACAAAATCGTTTTGGTTAAGCCTCAAAGAAAGTGGTAAAGGTAGAAGTTGATTTTCTACTGCTGCTCTATTGCAGAATATGTATTGTAGCTGCAGAAACATTACTAGAACACATGATTTTTTTGTTGTTGTTTTCCAAGAGAATTGTCTGTGAATAACCTAGACAGTACTCTTCAGGATCACCAACTACTTAATTTCTGGAGGCGTAACAGTGACTAGCACACACAGGTCTGCCCAAGAACACCTGCCACGCACAGAAGAGCTGTGCCGACATTGGTAATGGCCGGGTCCCGTCTCTCTGCCATCTGCCATGTGTGTCACAGGACAAGTGCCGATGCCACCCAACTGCGTCTGAGCCACTGCGAGCCCATCGATCCCATTTACCGATTTCATGCCCTTCGATGATGCAAACGCAGCCAGCACAGGGGCACGGTGGGGGACCTTCCTACTTACACCAACAGCCTCCAAGCCTTCCTGGCACCCAGCTCACATCTGTTCGAGAGGTAACTCGTCTATCGTGACCCCTTGTTTACAAATGGAACAAGACGACGAGTCCTCAGTTAATCAGCAACTTTATTGTTGGTCACCTTGGCTGTGATTTCCGCGGTGGCCGCACCTGCCCGGGGCCGGCCGGGAGCCTCTGCCGGGCCCCCGTGCAGCCCACCAAGGCCCCGCATTCCCACCCGCACGGCCAGCCGGGCACTGGCACCACATCCCGGGGCCTCGCCCTACGCTCCTTATCCCTGCAAAATACCGCCAAACCTTCCAGGAAATTTCGGTCCCGACAACGCTGCGGGGGGGACCGGGAGGGGAGACCGGGGCGCTCCGGCCCCGCTGCCCGGCTCCCGGCCTGGCCAGGGGCCGTGGGCGTGGTGGGGGTCCCGGCCCCTCGCTCCCGCGGCGAGGGGAGGGGGCTCGGCCGGGCGGACACAAAAGAGCGCGGAGCCCACTCCGCCCGGCGCGGCCGCCACAAAGCCGCCC
>VZRQ01009507.1:452588-462691 GCA_013397975.1 Machaerirhynchus nigripectus | reverse complement strand
AGACACTGATGAGGTCCCCTCTCAGTAATCTCTTCTTGAGGCTGGGCAGGCCCAACTCCTCCAGCCTTTCCTCCTAAGAGAGATGCTCCAGTCCCCAAGGACAAGTCAATGTCCTTATCAGTGGACAAGTCCAATGCCCTGGGAGGTGGGGCTGGGGGAGAGTGGCCAGCTCTGTCCCACTGGCCTTGTCCCTGGCCTCACCCCGTCACCTCAGCAGCCAATGCCTGTTGTCAGCAAGGCAGGCACCATTATTGTGAAGGTTCCTCAGCTCTACTCCAACCTGTCCTACACCTGCATCAAGATTCACCAGCAGAGAGGAGAACAGGTTACATCCCTCAATGACTTCCTACATTTTGCACAGCCTGGGAAAGAAGAGGCTGATGAAGAGGAGGAGTTTGATGGAGGAGGAGGATGGCTCATGGAACCCAGGTCCAACCAACCATTTGGTGGGACAGAACATTGGGTGAGGGGATCTGTGGATCTGTGTTACCCCTTCCCTCTAAAAGAGTGAAATTTCACTGCAAGCTAGAAAGGATCATTTCCCCCTGGTGATACAGGGCTTAATGAGAACAGTTTTCTTTCACTTTTAGGCTTTGTTCTGAAGAAATACGGGCTGCTGAGTGAAGATATTAGTTGGACTGACTTCTCCACTGAGATTTATAAACCTCTCCTATGAAGCATTTATATGAAACACTTAATAATCCACCAGTCCCTCCATTCACTGGAATCAGAAAGAGGAATTTTTTTCTAGGTGAAGGCAGCCAAAGACATTCCACACATCTGCCACAAATACATGTGTAAGTGCAATCTCCACAATGGAGGTAATAAGAATATTTTTGTTTTGTGCAATCCCTAATAACCTGTAGTAATTCTTCATTATTTGAGGGTCTTGAGTATTTTAACTAAACTAGTATAAAACTCACATTTCACAATAGCTGCTGCTAGCATCCTCTTCTGGTTAATATCTGATAAATACAGTACACTCCTCTGCTAGCTCTCTTGTGGTACTGGGATTTACACAAAGCAGACCTCAATAAACCTTACACATTTCCACATGGTTTCACATAGCAACATTAGTTTCACGTGTTCTTATATCTCCTAAAGATTTAGGTTCACTCAAAATGTCCATGTATTTGGATTGTTTTGAGTTCAAACTGAAACATCAAGTGAGAAGAATTTTGCGTGGCCATGGGTTTTTCCTGCAAATGCTATATGCACCTTAATCCTGCCTCATGGGTACTATGAACAGTAATTCATATGTTTTTTATAAGTGCCCAGAAGATGTTAAGTAGTGCAAGAATATTCACTAAGTTTGGGACTTTAGGGGATGCGTTTTCCCCTTTATCTGTTTTATAGCTTGTGTTCACTAAGTACAATACCATGACAATACACTATTAATCTTGCTGTGCACTCTTAGATCTTTGGGTGGATTTTGTCATGTCAGCCCAGAATTTCACAAGTGAGTAGAAAAAATGAATGCTGACCAGTGTGCAGGTTTTTCGGGGCACAGAGCAGACAGTGCCCTTTTTGCTAGTTTTGAATCTCCTTGAAAACTCTCAAATTTTTCTACTGCACTTTTTTCAAACTTGGAATGAAAATATTGTTTCTCCTGTGGTGTTTTTACTGGTGTTTACCAATGTTGTGTTGATGGAAAAACTACTTATCCACTTCTACTCAGCACTTTTCTTTAGGACAGCATAGTGGGAACAAGTGTTCACTGTTCCTGGTGACAGAACAGTGTTCAGTGGTTAAACTTGTCAGCCAGCTGAAGCTAGGGAATCCAAGGCAGCATTCTCATTTACATACATTTTATTTTGCGTTCCTCCACTGGTAACAATTTCTGTCACACACATATCTCTCAGTCTTCACCTGGTTTGTTATTTTATTCCTATGCTAAGTATATTCTCAAGCTCCAAATTTTGTGAGGCTGTGATCTATTTCCTGAGATTGTAATTTTGTGTCTGAAGTTTTCAGTGAGGAAATCAAAATGTTCTGTTGTATTTAGTAGGTGTTATCTAAGGTGAGCAAGTATGCTTCTTTAAATCAGGACAGATATATCAGCTTGTTCCAGAATGTGCCTTACTTATGCTGTGGACTCTGTCATTTGGAAAAAATAAGTGTTTGAAATAAGAAATACCAATTTTTGTAGAAATAGTACTGGATGTAGGGTGGGTGAGTTGTTCATCTAACATTCTCCAGAGTTCTCAAAGTGTGAGATTCTTAGTGTAACAGACTGGAAATAGGTCTGTCATCAAACTGTGAACTCCATGGTGCTTCAGGAACTGATACTCATTGTTAATAGTGATCTTTCTAATGTTCATTATCTTCTTTGTTTGCTTTTGTAGATCAGAGCGTTCTTATTTGTATTAGACAATCCTAAAAAAAAAAATACTTGAAGCTTCTACAGAGCTAAGCAATGCTATCTGAAAAAGATGGAATGTGGAAATCCAGAAGAAATTATCTCCAGGTAATTAACCAAGTCAGAGAGGGATGAGACTGGATGGAATTAAATAAAGTTCAAGACATTTTTTTTCCTAAAGATCAGTAGCTTGCTGCTGTGTTGAAAAATTCTTTAGCTGACTAAGTGTGCCTTCCTTTTACATCGTATTCCCCCTTTAACAGTAAAATTTCTGCTACACTTCGAAGGAACTGGGTGCTCAGGTGGCCTTTGTGCTGTGATTCCACAGCTCTGAAGGGGAGACATGTACAGGGTCTGCCCTGTGACAGTACCCCTGAGAGGCAGAGCTAGAAGAAGAAGCTTTGATGCTCATGCCATGAGGACCAAAGGATGTGTTTATTCATAGCAGACTGGTATCCAGCCAAAGTGGGGCTGGGCAGGTGCAATTCTGAAATTACTGCATCCCGTTTAGGAAGTGTGGTCCAAAGAGCAAGGTGCAAGCTTGGATACAATTCCCAGGCCTACTGCATGCTTCTTGTATGATCTTGGGCAAATTACTGTAAATCCAAGCCATCAGATTTCAATGGAGATTCATAAATCCCTATGAAAGTCTGAATTTTAATCATATTGTGCCTCAATTCCCCATCTGCTGAATCAGTAGCAGTATTATTTTCCTATCTCGAGCTGAACTGTGAATGGCTTAGATACTGGGAAAGCAGGAGAGGTAGAAGTACCAGAGGTAAGAAATGACAAGTGAAACCATTTCCTGAAGGCTTCTTGAGACCAAGATGCTGTATGCAAATCCCCGAAGATAGCTGAACTAATTTTTGAGCCTTTTCCCTGCTACTGCTCAACTGCCTTTCCTTCGCAGGATGCTCAGAAATGTAGTATGTTGAGATATATTCCACTAAGTAAATTTGATTAAAATTGACCAACATTCCAAAATTTATTGGGGAAGCTAAGACAGATAGGCTGGATACCTAATGCCTCAATCTTGTTCCTTTAGAGAAAAGAAAACCCAGCTTACGGTTTGCACCAGTGCAATGGGTAGTCACGCAAATAGATGCAAAGATACAGCTGGAAGTTTAGCTCTGCTAGTTAATTTCAGCCCAGTGGGGTTAAATGTGGCTGGCAGCAATCCCTTTGAAATGTAGCTGGAACAGAACTGACTTGTAATCAGGTAATTTATATGTTAAGACATGTCTAAAACATCAAGTATAGACATTCCACACGAGCAATAGGAACTTCAAAGTACACATGCATGACAGAACCACTTGAAGGACTAGAAGAGGTCTTGGCAGAAGCTTCTAAATTGTCCGAGAGTAATACAGCAACAGGTGGAGGTGAAACTATAACAATATCTCCTCTGCTTTGTTTTCCAAAAAGTAATGACACAGTTTTGGGATGCAACCTGAGAAGAGCTCACTTGGCAACTGTGCCATTACAACCTCCTGGATAAAACCATTAGCATTGGTTTTGGCTCTTTTCAAAACACAGGAGAGAAAAAAAATCAATGCTCATTTTAAATAGCAAAGGTTGAAGTCATTTAGCTTTTTCAAACCTTATGACAAGTAATATGAAGTATAAAATGGAAAAGCTAAGTAGCTCTGGTAAAACTTTAATTAAATTTTTCGTAACTAAATTTATTACACATTTGCAAGGGTCATTGACACAGGGCTTTTTGCTATCATCAGCATTCAGCTACATTCTATGATTACGTTCTGGATTTTCTCCCTATTACCAGCTACATGTGGGATTGAAATTTCTCAGTAGTACAAGTACGGTGAAAGATGTCTTATTTAATTCTACTGTGCAAGAGGACAAGCTGCTGCTTAATGGCTATGCAGTGAAACCCTACATCTCCCAGGGGTGGGGAAGCTGGGTTCCATTCCAGCTCTGTTTTGGGTACTGCAGAGGGAGCGTAGAAGGCAGGTCAGATAGAGATGGGAAGTGAGGAAATGTGGACTTTTGCCCAGTCCAGTTCTGATGACAGAGTTACAGTTACGAAAGCCCTGAGGCTGTCAGTACTGACATGGTGGAACAGGAGCTCTGGTGGGCTACAGAACTAAGCTTTTCTCTGTATCATGAAAATTTACTTTCATAAAGCCCATGTTTTCACATTGTATCCATGTGGTTGAATTGCACAACTATAACAGGTTTGATCACTTGGTTTCACTTGGCAGGTGCCATGGTTTAACCCCAGCCAGCAAGTTCCACACAGTTGTTTGCTCAGTCCCCCTCACCTCAGCCGGCAGAAGAATATGAACAAAAAAGTAAACCTCATGGATTGAGATCAGAACAATTTAATGATTAAAATAAAAAGCTATGTTACTGCTACTACTAGTAGTAAAGAAAAGGAGAGAGAGGAATAAAACTCCAGAGAAACAAGTGATGCACAACACAGTTGCACACCACCCACCAACCAATGCCCAGCCTGACCCCAAGCAGTCATTGGCAGTTCCTGGACAACTCCCCATAGTTTATTTACTAAACATAACATTCTATCACTCTATGGTATGGATTATCCCTTTGGCAAGCTTGGGTCAGCTGTCCTGGCTATGTGCTTCCCCCAGCTTCTTGTGCCCCTGCTTACTGGCAGAGCTTGGGAAGACAAAAAGTCCTTGATTTAGAGTAAACACAACTTAGTAAGAACTAAAACATCAATTAATTATCAACATTATTCTCATACTAAATCCAAAACAAAGCACCGTGCCAGCTACTAGGGAGAAAATAAAATCAATCTCAGCCAAACCCAGGATGGATGGAGGAATTCAGGACTTTCCTAGAAGTATCAGAGGTTTCCAGAGGCTGTGGCATTTGTCAGTATTTGCAGTTTCCTTCCTGTAGCTATGGAACCCTAAACTGCCCTGCTTCAAAGGCCTGTGTACATTACCATTCTGTCAGCAGCATGATGAAAATAAAACCGTTCTCTTAGAACCTGTCACACCAGGAGCATCTTAGCCCTGAGCTGTCACTAACGTACTGACTGACACCATCGCATTTGCAGTGTAAGCAGAGACACTGATGTCTTCTGTCAACTTAAACATGAAAGCTGAAATTCTTTTCTCTTGAACTTGTCCAGACTAAGGACTAGAGATAGGGTCACTCTTTAGAAGTGCCTTTCTTCAGAAGGATGAGTTAACACCTGGACATGCCTGTCTTTCTCTGTTGGCTACAGAAGGAGCTTAGATCCAGAGCTTATACAAGAGGCCAAACTTTGAGGTGAGATCTCAAGGTAAAAAAATGAATCTAAGCTTGCAAAAATAACCTGTGGTATTTCAATTACATTAATATTCTGAAAATGCAAAGACTGTGTCGGTTTTAATAATGCTAATATTTAGGTGATTTTGCATTCAGCACCAAGAATTCCATACTTTATAAGAACATGGCACATCATTTATTGATACAGCCTTCCTCCCTGTTAATACATAGAAGGAATATTTAGAAATTTTCGTGGGAACAGAAATTCTAATACTATTTTAATGATGAGTGTTATAATAGTCAACGGGGAGCTGGAAATCAATTATATCAGAAACAAAGGAAGGACTGGTCCCGTTGATGCACCATTTAGATAATCATAACTCTGTCACAGGGTTCTTCAGCAGCAATCATGCACCAATTCTATTTGCTATAAAATACTCAAAACATAGCCCCGTACTAGCCACTGTGAAGAAAATTAACTTTAACCCAACCAAACCCAGCAGATTTCTTTATGAGATGTCAAGACACAGTAAAGCACCTTACATTTTGTCTTTATAAAGAACATTATCAATTAATACCTTAACATACTTAGTATTTTTATTACTCCTTCAAGTATTTTATAGACTTTTTACACATTAATTTAATTTATCATAGCTTATCTCTTGACACCAACACTGGAAGCTTATGCAGTCATCCTGGAGCACATGGCACAGGATTGTGTCCAGACAGTTCTGGAATATCTCCAGTGAGGGAGACTCCACAACCTCTCTGGGCAACCTGATCCAGTGCTCAGTCACTCACACAGTAAAGAAGTTCTTCCTCATGTTCAGGCAGAACTTCACATGCATCACTTTCTGTCTGTTGCCTCTTGTCCTGTTGCTTGGTACTATCCCAAGCAGATTTAAATCCGTCCTTTGGTACTAAACAGAAATAGGGTTTCAGTGACTTCAGAACACAGACTTACCTCTGACTCTCAAGAGGGGTTTGAGTTGGTGTCTGTGTCAGGGAGATACTACAGGATCCAGGGTGTCTTTCAACTGTATGATCCTGAAGACTCGTGTCCTGTGTATGTCGTTAGTACTGGAAAACACAGCATAAAGATCATTTGTAAGGATGACAGCAGTAGAAATTGAAATATCAAGTGTTTTCTAAACAGAGAAGAAGATACAGTCTCTCTCACAAAGAGTCTAAATAGTGAGAGAAAGGCAAAGTTGACAAAAATGTGTGTCATATGGAAAAGGCATCAGATCACATTATTAATAACTGGAATATACTGCATTTTTTTCCCATCCTCTTCCTTCTGCTTTCCATTCTTCTTGTCATCATATTCTGCTTATATTACAGGGGTCCAACACTGGGCCTTATGTTTGTGTGCAGTTCAGTCAACTAAAAATAAATGAAAAGATAAATTAATGTACTCAGCTTTTCTTAAGCCTCATTAAAAGTAATTTCTAGGCAAAATTTTAATAGAAAGAGGGCAGAAACTCTTTGGATCTGCCCAGAAAAAAGATTTAACTTATGGAATATCATGAGAGGAAACAAAATACTTTTGTGGAGAAGCACATAACGAAGTAGGTAAAACTGGAGGGAGGATGCTCTGACAAGATAGTAAATCAGCCAGAAAGAAAGAGTTTAATAGGATCTTGGAGTTGATTGCAACCTGTGATTCAGGAGAGAGCATGAAGCTTATGGAAAAAAAAAATGAAGGAATTATCTTTTAAGAGGCCAAGATCAGAAGTAGTCTGACTAAAATAAGAGTTAAGGAATATAAATTCTCCATCTGTACTTTGAGTGGCCTCAGGGTAGTGTTTGTGAGGGGGTTGTAACAACTGGTGTAAGAGGTGACGTGGGCCAGTAACACTGCAGGAAGAAGCAACTGGTTGGGAGGAGTGGGGTAAAGGAGGTGAAAATGCATGCTAGTCTTTGGGTGCAGCATGAAGATTCTTTTCCACAGTGAGACCCCTTGATTATAAGCGACACTGGGTAATTCTGATTTGGGTATGCACTGGTTTAACGAAACATCTCAAATGTAGAATTTAATTCTTTTCCATCGCTTCAGTGGATCTTCACCGCAGCAATTTAAGACCTTTTTCTTAATGAAAGGAAATGTGATTAGAAGATAATTGCAAAAGAATAAGCAAAAGGAAAGACTGTGAATGAGTAACAGGACTCCAAGGTGGTTTTTTTAAATTTGATTTTTCTCAAATTGGCTGAATTGCCAGCTGGTAGTCCTCATTTAACAAAAATATTGAGATGGGGTTTGGTGGAATAGAGTTCCTTCCCTAAGCTTGTTCAGCAAATTATTTTAATAACTATATTTCTGAAGCCATAATAATCCATGCATGCCTGCAACAATTATTATCCTCATCATTGTAATAATTTTTGCTGTTACACATAGCTATAATGAAGACATAACTTCTAAAATCATAGTGGTCATTCTCATAAGTTCAGAGACTTTTTTCCACTTAACAGTCTTAAGTTTAGTTGTATTTTTTTCTGTGTTTGAAACTGGAGATGTCACTGCAGAGTAAAAGAGTAACACAGGAATACAAACACACATTGCTGAAGTCTTCTGAGCAAAAAACCTGGGGACGGGGAGGCAGTGCCTCTTAAAGATCGAGACTCAAATTTATTATCCTGTTCTCTTTCTTTCCTTTCTTTTGATCCTTTGTTACCGCTCATTATTACTTTTGTGGCAGAGTCCTGAAGTAGACGTGACACATTGTACACTGGGGGACACTTAGGCCTTATGCAGGGCAACAGAGCAACCCAATGGTCACAAGACTAAGAATTCCTCAGTCTACAACATTCATTTCATTGCCGTGTGTTGGTGTCACAGCATCCTTCACACTTGCTCAGCCACAGAGCCCAGCAGTCAATCAGTGCCACTGAAAAGAAGACCCACCCAACAAAAACGTCAATGGTTGGGTTTGCATCCTTTTAGAATCTTTCAAACAAATGTCAGTGTTTGCTGTCAGCAAGAATACTGGTCAGATAAATTGCCTTGTTTGATGTTATAAGTCACGTCTCTTTCCATGTGAAGAGTTGTGTTGGGTTTGTGTGACCCAGTTTTGGTTGGGGGGGTGGGTTTCATGGATGGCCTCTGTGAGAAGATGCCAGAAGCTTTTCCTTTAAAAAGGGAAGAAAAGTTATTGCACAGATGTGATTGCAACCAGAGAAAAGAGTAAGAACATGTGAGAGGAACAACTCTGGAGACACTAAGGTCAGTGGAGAAGAAGGCAGAGGAGGTGTTCCTGGGGCTGGAGCTGAGATTCCTCTGCAAGCCATGGTGCAGCCCATGGTGAAACAGGCTGTCCCCCTGCAACCCATGGAAGTCCATGGGGATGCAGAGATCCGCCTGCAGCCCTTGGAGGAGATGCACCGAGAGCAGGTGCCCCAGACAAGGCTGTGAACCCTTGGAAAACCCCTGCTGGAGCCGGCTCCAGGCGGGAACCTGCAAACCTGTGGAGAGAGGACCCCACACTGGAGCAGGTTTTCTGGTAGGACTTGTGACCCTGGCTGGAGCAGGCTGTACCGGAAGGACTGTACCCCGTGGAAGAGTGACCCACGTTGCAGCAGTTCATGGAGAACTGTTGCCCATGGTATGAAATCACATTGGAGAAGTTCATAGAGAGCTGTCTCCTGTGGGAGGGAGCCCACACTGGAGCAGGGCAAAGACTCTTTTCCCTGACCAGCAGCAGAAACAACCTGGGATGAACTGACCATAACCCCCATTCCCATTTCCTTGTGCTGCCGGGGGAGAGGAGGTAGAGCTGCGAAGGAGGGAGGGCTGGGGGGAAGGTGCTTTTAAGATTCATTTTACTGCTCATTATCCTGCTCTCATTTTGTTAGTATTACATTCAGTTAATATCCCCAATTCGAGTTTGATTTGCCTGTGATGATATTTGGTGAGCGATCTCTCCCAGACCTTATCTCAACCCAAGAACGCCCTTACATTTTCTCTCCCCTGTCCACTTGTGGAAGGGAGTGATGGAAGGGTTTTGGTGGGTGCCTGGCATTCAGCCAGGGTCAAACCACTAAGAGAGTGAAGAAAGCTCAGACTGACAGATAACAGCAGATATTTGTGGGCATGTTTGGTGGTAGTTTATAGGGTTACAGCTTTCATCTTGCCCTAGCTTCTCAGCTGATTGCAGCAGTCCTTGGCAGACGCTCCTCTTGCCACATATTAGTGTGAAAGCCACCACGACGGGGCCACAGCCTCGGCAGCACTGTAAGGTAATGGTGGCAAATAATGCCGCAAGCCCAGACGGGAGCAGTGTGCTCGGCCTCACACAGGTAACCTTCCCATTACAGTGTCTTTTCTATATATGTATTCCTCAGCATGAACCATTAATTGTGCGGGGAAAACCACTCGCAGAACACCTCCGGCATGCCCTTGTCTCGCCAGCGCCCCACAGCCCGCAGGAGGAAGGGCTCGCTCGGGAGCGCCGGGCCCGGGCCCGGCCGGGCGCCGCCAGGGGCCGCGACAGCCCCGGGCTGTGTC
>VZRQ01009507.1:376618-452239 GCA_013397975.1 Machaerirhynchus nigripectus | reverse complement strand
CGGCCGAAGGGACCGGCTCCGCTTTCCCGGCGAAACACCCGGGAGGGCGGCGTTGGGGCCCCCTCCCGTGCTGGCGGGCGGGGGTACCGCGCTGCAGAACAACTTTGCTGTGCCTTCAGCAGGGTGCCCGTGGGTCCCCCGCGGGTGCTGGTTACCTGTCCCCAAACACGGCCTCTGCCGCCCGGCTGTCCCCTCAGTGACTTTATTGGGCAGGCTGTGCGCATCGTCCCGCTCACGGCAGCGCTGGGCGATGCTGGGTGTGGGACCCCGGCCCTGGGGCGTGCCACAGTAAGGCCTGAAGGATGTCTGTGCTGAGGAGGGAACAAGATCTGGAGTTAGGAACACGATTTGGAGTTAGATGGGAGTTGAGTGGCCCTCTGGTCCATGGAGGTGACTTCTGCCTACCAGGATTGAGGCATCTTCCCACGACAGAGTGGGGAAATTTGTGTTTCAGCTGACTGCTCTGTACCTCGTCGGTAAGAGTTCCTGCCTGAGATCCACCTTGGGCATAGCATTAACCGTGCTCTCACCGGGTCTATAAAACCCGATGAAAGAAGATAAATAATGGGCTGGAAGTAATGAACGCCTGAAAATGAACCCATGCTTACATCTGGCACTGAGCAGCAGTTCTGCCTAAATGAAAAGGCACTCTTAGGATATAGTACTTCATTGAGCATGTACTACTCTAGGGGTGTTTTCAGCTCTACCAAATCCTTGGGAAAGGGGACTGTTTTTAAAGATGCTCTTATACATGCAATAATTTGAGAACATTGACAAAAAACCACCTTGGGAGCTTTAAGGTGTTATATGATATTTTAAGTTTTACTATGCAGGATGGAAATTGTCAGAACTTTAGCAAACAAAAAATAAAGATGCCTGTGCAGTAAGAATTTGCATAAGGCACAGCAGGAGCTGGCAAATACAAAGATGAGATTTATAACAATTAAAACTCTTGAAATAGGCTTATAGTTATGGCTCCATATTGCTTAGTGTCTTTCAATTATACCAACATAAACTCCTCCAGTCTGAGCACTGGAAGCACTGGATGTTCCTTGGTCCTAAGAGGAAGGAATGGGAAAGAAAATGAAACAAAAGAAAACTCTCAAACCACTGTCTAGAGAGTCCAGTTGTCCTTGTAGTTTCAGGACAGTGCTGTGACCTGACACCAGCTCCCTTACCTAATGCTGCCACTACCATGTTATGATTTAGAAGTACCTAATTTAGTTTTAAATCAGATACTGAAAGCTGTGTAGGTGTGTTAGCACAGAGTCTGGGGCAGTGTGAGCTGCTATGGAGTTATACCCAAACCTCTGGCCAACAATATATTTGCTGGCATAAACTCAGAAATGAAACCTGCATCTTAACGAGCTTTTTCAGCCTTGTGAAGCTGACTCATTTAGGCTAAATGACTTAAAAGAACATGTTGTTTGGGCTTTGGTTTATATGCCCTGCTGTATCTTTGGTTTTTCAATTTAAGACGTTACTATTCCCTGTTGCCTATTCTGCAACTCTGGCAGCATCTTAAAGTAATTCTCCAGGAAGGGTGGTTTAGATTGTGGGACAAGGTTTATATTTCAGCATCAAGGCAGCTTTGCTTCTGGGATAGTTGCATATGAGTAAATTATTATCTGAAACCCAATGTCCATTTCCCAAAGAAACACATCAAGGTTTTTAGTGTCCATCAAGGACAAGAGATGAGGAGAGTTGTGAGTGCTGTTGAAGAACTTAAATAGAAGATTGAAGCAAGAAAAAAATTACAGAAATTTAAATGGAGATACATAATTTACATTAAAATCAAAACATAATCCAAATAAGCTAATTAGTCCTAGTTTAACTGACTCTAAAATATGAACAATCTAACATTAACCCCTTTCTATAGTAGGTCATACCAAGCAGTAGAGTTGTTTTAATATCTATATACGTCCCTTGGACAAAGTATATTTAAACTTATGTGTGTAGTAGGAGAAAGAAATTGGGCTGTTGATAGCCGTAAGAATTTCTTACTTGTTTTCTGGATTTTTTCCCATGCTTCCATCTTTGATCAATGGCAGTAATAAATTCAGTTATTAATTCACTGTAAGATCTAAAAATGTTTTAAAAAATAAACAGCAGCAAGCTGGCAATGAGCAAAATGGGCAAGAAAAATGGTGCCTAGCACAGGAAAAAGTAAAAATGTTAAGATGAGGTGCTTATATAGTTTGCATAACAAAGCTTTTAAATACATTGCCTTGTCCTTAATTTGTGCTTTCAGAAAGGTTATTCTCAGTCTTCAAATAGCATTCAGTTTACTTCAACAATTGCATTTTGCACGTGCAGTATTAATGACATTTTGTGAGTGTAAAGGTATGAAAATTGGAAATAACTCAGAAGAGAATGCTTTTCCTGATTTTTTGTTTGTTTGTTTGTTTTGGTTGGGTTTTTTGTTAATCTATCTTCACACTTACTTAGTTTTCTGTATTATAAACATGCAGAAAGGATTAAGGACAATTCAAAGCTGTACAGTAAGAGACTAATCTTACACATCTCAGAATTAAGATAGCCTGGGTTGCAGCTTTTGCTTAATAAAACAAATCGTTTGTTTCTGTGGGACTCTAGCTTGTTATTACACCAACTGATGCTTTTTTCCATCCCAGACTGTCATAGCTGTATATTATGAGTGGCTGTGTTTTAGTTTGGTGTGACTTTGATTTAAGTTGAAGCTGCTCAGGTTCTTTCAGGACTGGGCACTCAGGACATGCTCACTGGTGGGCCTGGAAAGTAGACTGGGAATGAAATTTGGGTGGGATTCTACAAAGTGAGTTAACAAAGTAGTTTTAACATAATTGTTCCTCATTTTTAGTGCTAATATGAGAGCCTCTGAATATAGCATAACCGTGAGATGGAGTAACAGGGGATCCACTTCGGTGGTCCTAGTTCTGTGCTGGAGTGCAAACACCAAAGGTGATTAAATTGTGTTGACATTTACATGTGGTGAGTGTCTGAGTAATGAGGCTCCAAAGATTTTTATTTTTGCAGTATTTCCTGGAAATGTGTTGACCATATAATTTACATGTGAGTTGCTCAGGTGGCAATAACAGATGTGTCATAACACTATTTGTGCGGAAAAGTAGAGTGGACTCAAATCCTGGATGTGGCTTAATGGATGCCCATGTACTTCCTCTACCCTTGTTAATAATTATGCCATCCTCTTGATTTCTGCTGTGAACAGAAATGGTGCTTGGCCCTCAACGGTGTGTGGTATTTATCTCCTTTTTACAGTCCATCTTTATGGTTTCTCTAGTTTCAAAACTTTAGAGATAAAACTCCACTGCTTGTTCCTGTCTGAAGGTTGTTCCTCTATTAAACCCATCTCAGTCACCCTTTGGTAGGGTGTCTTGTTTCTGTTTTGATTGTGTTTGTAGAAAACAAACCAAATACCAGATAAAATTGTGCACTGTGGCTTACTTAGTATACTGAACGGATAACTTACTCTCCTTTTTCTTTACCACTGCTGTCTCCTGAGAATGTTTTATCTACAACACCTCCCCTGCTTTTGATATCTGGCTTTTGATAACTGCCTGTTGTCATGCAGCTGCCTTCCAGTTTATAGCTCAACTCATGTATTTCCTGTAATTTTTTTTTCCCATTGCTTGTTCTTTTTTTTCCTCATTCACACTTTTAAGTAACTTCCTTTTTTGAATATGGTATCACATTGTATGTCATCCTTGCAGAACCATCCCCTAACTTGTCTGGTTATATCTGATGCTTTCTCTTTTTCCTTATCATACAGTTTGGTTTTACCTTCTATTTTACTTCCAAAAAGTTCACAGCTGTCACTTTCCTTAGCATAGTGCCTTTCCTAAATGTACTCTTTTTGCCTTGTTCTATTGAGTATGTAAAGGGATTCATTTGTGGTAAACTCTATGGAATTGTGTGACCCCCCCCATAATTTTTGGCTGTTACAACCCTATCTGACCCAGCACTGTCATTTGCATAAAAGAGATACAAATGCAAAGAGAGGAAGTAGAGCATGCAAATACTTTTATTTCCATAGAAAATAGTAGTGGCTTAGGCTAGTGTAGTCCTAGCTTTTCTTAAGAATCTGCTAATGAACTGGTTTTACCAAGTGAGTGGAGATACCATCTCATTTTATCTTTTGTTCTAGCAAAGTTGCCTGTTTTGCTTGTTGAGTCAGATGCTCAGGGAAGAAAGTGCTGTTTGACATGGTCACCTCTCCTGTGTCCTGGCACTGCATCCCCAGTTTGGTGGGAAGGAAACTCTTAACTTCCTTATCTCCTCCGTTGTTTGCACAGCCTGACACAAAGCAAGCACTTCACGGAAATTCTGGCTCACAGGTGTAAGGTATTTGTTGTTTTCCACCCACCCTCCCCAGTCATTCTCAGCCAGACCTTTGTCAGGGCCGTGTGAGTTGGGTTGGTTTGTCGGATCGCTTTGGTGGCAGGAGAGTTCAGAGGGCAGTGAGTGGTGGCCTGTTAGGCTGTGCTGCTTCCCTCCCCTCGCAGAAATGCTGTGTCATTGTTTGCTGGGCTGCTACAAACAGGATTAAATCGCTCCACTTAAATCCTTTTGTTTTTCAGAGACAAGAAACTTTGGTTACTCTGGATTAAAATATCTGGGTTTTTTCCTTGCCTCTTAAAAAAGCCCCACGGTGCGGGGGGGGGGAGAAATCACAGGTTTCTGAGCCAAGTAGCCAAGCTCTTTCCGTGGTGTTGTACCTGCCTGAAACTTCATGCCCTTACTGGGAGATAACCTGCAAAGAGATTGTTTTCCTTTAACCGTGTTCAATTTTAATACTGGGTTGTTTTACAGAAAAACCTGATTGTGAGTTGTTTTCCACCATTTTTTAATGTTCTCTATGACTCAAACGCAAGCCTGATTACAAAGAAATGTGTGGGAATGAATAAATGGCTTTAGTTGTGGTAGAAACAATAAAGGCATGGCCAGTGGCAGCAGGGACTAATGAATGGCACCAGCACCAGGAGATCCTGTTCCATCCCTGCTGAATACTGTTTTACCTCTCTGGCCTCAGGTGCCACACTTATTCAAGTGAGGCTGATGATGCTTCCTCCTTGTGTCAGAGAGTTGTTTATGTACTGACCAGGAAAAAAAAAAGGTAGCATGAGAGTATTAATCACAGTTTGTGGGAACCACAGGTTTATGTTGGCTGCAGGAATTTCAAGAAGAAAAGTCAGGAAGTTCAGCTGTTTCAGGTCATCCCAAATAAAGGGTGAGCCAGTATGGATGGCACTGTGAGCATGATACACTTACAGGTAATTATACCAGAACTCAGCTTCCTCTGTTTTGATTTAGATCAGACAAAGTGTTAACATTAGTTAATCCCAAAGCAGCAGTGACTTTTGAAGGAAATAGACAAAAATCTATGTTAAAATTACTGGTATTGTAAGATGATATTTTCCATAAAGAGTGCATATAAATCATTATGTGAGATATTGTGGCTTTTGCCACAGTTCCAGAGGCATACAAGTTTTATATTAAGTTTTTTATAACCTACTCAGTTCACAATGAAATAAAATGGAAGATGAAATTGGTCGAAGATAGATAATTAATTGAAGATTGGCTGTCTTTTACTGAAGAAGAGAGAAACTGAAATTTACTTTTGTTAAATTTGTACAGTTTGTTCTGTTAAAGCAAACAGAGTTTGTATTGTAGATGTTCTAGAAATACTTGAGGTCAGCATGCGATGTTATGCTCACAGAAAACATCCCTATTAGTGCTAATTAGAGCAACCTGGCTAATTCCTGTATGGTTTACTATAAACAATTACATAAGAAATGAGGAATGGCTGAAGAATTTCAAGGGCAAGTACCCACTGTGTGATATTGCTGAGGAACTTCTGTGGGTGAGAGTGCTACTAGGAAAGTCTGTGAGAAAGCCCGGGTCTTGTTGGAGTGGGATTTAAAGTTCCATAATTATTATGGCAGAAACATGTCTTGTAGGACTTTTCATAACAAACCAAGGAGTATAATGATGTCCCTGCTGAAATCAGTAAAGGAAAATATTTTTCATAATGCAGTTGGACTTTTTGGTAGCTGCATGCATACTTAGAAAAGCAAAAGGAAAACAAATGCTTGGAAGTAGGAATTACTTCTTTTGCTAGGAACTAGAAGCTGAGACCAGTTTCAGAACCCCTTTTTCAGACCAACAGGATAAGACAGGTTATAAGTTTGAGTGGCTAATTGTTAGAAAAGGAGGTGTTTGAGTGGCTGATTGTTAAAAGAAGGAGGTGTTTGAGTGCTGAGTTTCTTGCCCCAGGTTCCTCTTGGACGGGAAGGTGGTGGATTGCAGCCCTCCAGACACAGTGCTGACCTATCTTGAGTGGAAAGCAGCTTGGAGCATGTTGTTGAGTCAGTCTACAGATATTCATTGGAAAATTAAGCTTAAAGGGTGAATTTTGTCACTTAATGCATTTTTTTGAGTGGGAACTTTCCAACTGTGTATAGAGAGCTTTGATTCAGGCCCTCAGATGGATGTCACTTGAAAGCTTGTCTTTCATTTGATCTGGCGTTCATCATTTCTCTGTCAGTGTTTCTTCTTTGGTTTGTCTTGGTTTTGTAATTCCTGTCCTGCTATGCACTGGTTAGATTAACAGTTGTCAGTAGATTTTTACTGTCTTTGGAGAATACTGTGCTGTGGGGCTTTCTGCTGTTTTCTGCCTTTTTCATATATTAATTGCATTTGTTTGGCTGAGAATGATGAGGGTTTTTTTCTCCTCTGGCTTAGAGAACTCAACACTTAGGTTGGAAAGTTCCCAGAAGAAAGTCTGGATCTGTATGTTTTGCCACTTATGGAATTTACTTAAAATGCTTCTTATACTCAAATAGTTGTGGTAAAAACAAAGAATTTATATTTTCATTAAGGAAATAGGTGTTTTGAAGTAACATTATGTACCACTGTCAGGACTCTGCTAACAGAAATCTGACAAAGTAGAGACCTTGCTTCAACTCACTGCAAAATTCGTTTGTTCCACATTATGTCTTGAAGTTGATCCCCTTCAAGCAATCCCTTATTTAAGGGGAAAGAGTTTTAAGCTCTTAGCTATGAAAAGGGCATTGACAAGAATACAATTAAAATTGAAGGGCTTTGCAGCAACACACTGGATAAATATGAGCAATAACATAGTTGATGAGAACTTCTGATTTCTTAGGAAATTGCACTTTACACTTTTGCTTGTCAAGTCTTAAAGCTTGGTGGGTTTTGGATTTGAGAGCCTAGCTGGCACCTCAGCCCCACCTCCTCCCCGGTCGGATGGGGAGAAAATTGGCAGAGTGAAAGTGAGAAAACTTATAGTTGGGGCAAAGACAGTTTAGTAGGCAAAGCGAATGACACCATGCCAGCAAAGCTGCAGGCTTCCATTTCCTCTCAGTTTTGTCAGTTCAGCTGATTGCAAGGCAGCCTCTCAGTGTGCATTTGTGATGCACACTGAGAGGTCCAGGCTGGAGGTGTGTATTTTAAAGGCTTGGGGATTTCCCCTGGTAACCTGAATGATGTAATGGCTCTGTTGCCGTCACTACCAAATGTTTGATTTTGCACAATAGGGGAGGTAGTGACCTATAAGGATAGTGCAGAAATGAGCTAATCTAGAAGAAGGAAAACCTGAAAATTTCTCCGCCTAAAAAGTTCACTTGGACATAACGTAAATATTCATTGTCATATGAAATAGCCTGTACTTCCCAGCTGCCTGAAGATAGGGCTGTAAAGAATGTTACGTGCTTGCTCAGAAACATTACAAATTTAGAGGCGTCTTCTGAACTCCTGGAGTAGAGACAACTATTTTTTAAATTACGGTTTGTGAAAAAGTGAAGTTTGTTCTTGTTGGTAATGTTCTTCTGTGTGATACAGAAAATCTGGGTAAATCAGTGGAGAATTTTGCCTTGAAGTGCCACTTCTAGACCTTCAAAGTGAGTAGTTGAAGGGCAAGTGCTTTCCATGGGTGCCCATGTCCTGCCTCTGCGGCTGGTGGGATCCCTGGGTTGCTTTTGCAGGGTAAGGCAATTCTTATTCTGGAGCAGTTCTGCTTACAAAGCTGGTCTGGGCTGTTGGGTTGGGATGGTCCTGTTCCCACCTGATCAAAGCCTTCCGAAACCATTTGTGCCTTTTTTTCACCCCAGCCAGGAGTTACACAACAAACAATCAAAAGTTCAGAGGCCTCGGTGGCAGGGAGGACTTTGGTTTGTGAGGAAGCTGCCTTCCAATAAGGAAGGATATGGATTGAAAATACCGTAGTTGTTTCACTGTATTTTTTTATCTCTGTTCAAGAAGCAAGGCATAAAAGGTGGGGTTTTTTTCTGGTTTAACAAGTTCTGAGCAAAACTGGCAGTTTCACCACTACCAGCAAGAGGTGTTGCTGCCTTCTCTTATTCTCTACTGGTCTGGTAATGCCTTCGTCCTGGCACCAGCTGTGGTGATCACAGCCTGAGCTGGCTGAGCTTGTTAGACTGGTGGGAAACTGTCCACAGTTTTCTTCTCTGTCCACTTTTCTTCTCCTGGGTTAGTTTTCTCCTAGGTGACTGAGTTGATTTAGCTCATGCAAGGGTCCGATGTCTGCCAGAGCTGGTGCCAAATATGCAGATAGCAAGAAGGAAAGAAACTGTGGGGGAAGAGAATAGACTTGTCCCCTTTTTTAGTATTGGTTGGTTAGATTGATTCACCTCATGTCAGGGAGCACTTGGCAGGTCAGAGGGAAGGCCCAGCTCAACAGCCACCACCTCCTAGATTGGGATAACAAAATCAAAAGTTGGTGGTAGTGCAGGGCAAGAGCCTCACTGGGCTTTCCTCTGGTGACTGTGAGTTGCTACAGACTTGCTGAAGTAACACTGATATGTACCAGGCAAAGAGTCATCCTCACCGCCTTTCTGAGGGTGATCCAAAGCAGATCCATGGTTCAGGTTCTCTTTAGCAGTCTCACTCTGCAAAAAGATACCTGCTGATTGATTTTTGGAAAGTATCAATTATTCACCAGGACTGTGGGTTATTGCAATTGCCGTTAATGGATGGAATTTTATGGAGAGCAAGCTGGTGACACACAGAGCACTTTCTGCTTTGTCATCCTGCCTGTGGCAGGTTGCCCAAACCAACAAGGGAGAGGCCCCCAGCAGTAGAGGCAGCCAACATACAAACTTCCAAGTCTCTGCCAGGAGCTATGGTTGCCTTTGGGTTTTGGGGCTATTGCTAAAACTTGGTACCTCTGGCACAGATCTACCTGAAAATAATTAGAGATATTTATATAAGTGCCTGTGTTGTCTAATGACTAGATTTTTATCTCACTGAAGATACAGTTTTAGGTGAACATTCCTGAGGTTGTTCAAACTTGCATGAATAAAATACTCCTTCAGTTGCTTCAGGTACACACAGGACTGTAGCTTTAATATAATAGAGTGAAGCAAAAAATTATCCTTTGTGAAGATTGTGAAATAATCCTTTGAGAAGGGTGTTCAAAACCTGCGTTCTTGCTTTTCTTTTACCTGTGTACGTTCCCCAACTAGAATAGGAAAAGTAGTATCCATCACTGATATTACTGTTAACTGTTGCATAACAGTTCTGATCTTTAAACCCCTTTACCACCATCACCAAAATACTCTTCCCAATACCCTTGTGAGATAAAGGTATTTTAGCACCAAGTTTTGGAGAAGAAGTCAAAGATGACAAGATTACAGACCAGTTTTCAATGACTGCCTTTTTTCATGTGTGTGTGTGTAAATGCTTTTCAGGTTTGTGGGCTCGGTGCCCAAGGAATGTATACATAGCATTCAGTATGGCTGTTTCTCTAAGTATGGACACGTGTCAGGGTTTGCTAATTAATACTGGTTGTACAGTGCAAAGTATGTATGTGATTAAGTACAAACAATTGTGTGCTGACCCATTTATTGGAAATTAAGTGTAACACGATTCAGAGTTATGTGGAGGAAGGCAGAGCTGATAATGGATTCCAATCACCTATTAGATTTTCCACTTTTTTCTTTTACAGTGCCACATCAAATAAAGTTTCACAGTGTGTAAATATGGTTTGTTTTTTTTTTCTTTTCAGTAATATGCTTAAACTTTTATGTTGGAGATACATATATATATATACGATCAGTTATGACCAGTGGGAAAACTGATCTTTTCCAGCCTTTTGAATACATTTATCAATACGTTGAACTGAAAGAAGTTTCCAAGCAACTAATTGCAGGAGAAAACTAAAAACTTTTAATTCCGTTTAAAATGTACGAGACTTTAAATGTCACTTTCTGGGCAAAAAAGCTAAAAATCATCATTTTCCTGTAAGACTGAAGTTTCAGGCTCAGCCGCAGGAAATATGATTTCCTTGCTTTGATCCAAGCTTATTGTTAGATTGGCTAAAAGTTCTGAAATCTCAGCCAGCTCTCGCATGGGATTTTATTCAACAGAAAAATATCGCAAGTCATCCTAACGTTGCAAATGAGTCACGCGTCGCCTTAGGAAATGCTCCCCTGGGACAGACATGCCTCAGATGAGGAAGCAATGAAGCCGCCAGGCCACTCCCCCAGACAGTTTCTCTGGAGGAGTACAGCCTTCATAAAGGACGTCTCTCCAGACACTTTGTTATTTTATCCTTTATTTCACAGGGGGAGCCCCGAAGCTGCGAGAAGGGCAGCGCGAAGCAGCGGCAGGAACTTCCCAGCCAGTTGTTTCTGTACGGGAGAAGCAAATAGGAGATCATGAGAGAACTTTAAAGGTAGGGGGAGATACATTCCAAAGTCCGTAATTTAGTTTTGATATTGAAAAATAATCTGAATGTAGACTTTCTTGTAAAAGTTGTAGTTCATGGGTGAAGAGTGAAGGAAATCTCTTCTCAGGATGGGATCATGGTCACGAGGAAGTTCCCCCAGTAAATGGGATGCGGAGCTTGTCAAGAGCCTGGATGCTTTGGAGCAGGGCTCTAGGAGGAAGAGAGGAAGGTTGTAGTCTACTTTGTCTAATCTAAACTTTTAATATGTTTCCATAAAGAGTTACTATGAAGAATTAATGAAAAATGAACAAAACAGAAATAAAAACTGAAATTTCTTAATCCATGTGAAAATATGAAGCATTTTTCTTAAAAGGAGAAAAAGAAAAGTAGCATGATATAAGCAGTGATCTAAGCAAATGAGTAGTTGGTGTGGTTTCTTTATATGCATCATAAAGATACCATTCTCGGTAGTTGGGTCTGATGACTGTGGGGGAGTCGGTCTGCCCTCATGCTTCACACCGTCCTGTTTCCACTAGCAAACAAGGTGTGCTTTGGAAAAAAATAGCACCCTTTCACTGATTTCCTAAATACAAAAGAAGTGGAGCTGCATATCACAGTGCAATACATGCCCCTTTGCTCTGATTGTGTTAGGAACTTGGATCCTGGCTAAGGGCTGTGTTAGAAAAATAGAAGAATGGGAACCAAGCCCAAAGTAGGTTCAGTGGTAGGGGGTGTGTGTTGGGGTGGTGGAGCAGGAGGAGGAGAGGAAGGAGAATGAGGTATTTTTGGGTGTTTCCACACTGGCCTCAGGTGTTTTCTAGGTTTTGTTTCTACTGTTAACATGCTGCCCGGGGTTATGTAATACTAGTACAATCTTAACTTTCTGCAGGCAGATGCACAGCTAGAATTCCTGCTGACATTGCTGTGTAATTCGTCTGAGCAATAGGGGATTTTTGTCAGTGGGATGGCTGTGCTGGCAGCAGTCAGTAGGGTAGACATAGTTATAGAGAGGGACTAATCAAACCTCAGAGGAAGGCGACAGAGAGGGAATAACTTCAGAGGAAGGCAACAGTAGAATGGGTTGAGTACAAAGGGCTGTTTAATGCTAAACAAAATTAAGATGAAAAGACAAGGGAAAATTATTTGGGCTCTTTTCTTTCCTTTGATTTGCCACAACTATTCCAGTAGTACTGAATCAAGTCCTACCAAGTTAGGTGGACAGAAACACATAAAGTGGCAAAGTATGGGTTTCTTAATTTATGAGTTTGGTCTTAAAAGTTTTTTCATTACTTTAGTTGATGCTCACTGCTTTATATCAGCTAAGGAATCTAATTTTCACTCACTCCAGATCTTGTCCTGCAATTTGAGAGGCATTGAGAATTTTGCCACAACTCCAAAGGCTTGAAGGTCTGAAGCCCTCATAAATTGGAGTTTCACAAATGAAGTATGAAGGCTCATTTTAGAAAGTGTATATGAAGACAATGTCATGTTCTTTGTGGCATAAGCTGTCAAAATGCATTTTAGGACTAATGGGTAGTTTTTCTGTGGTAGTAGTAGTGATTAAAAAAAAAAATCTTTTGTGAAACCATAGCAGTCACACTTGATCCATTTGATGCCAAAGTTATGCTAAACCAAAGCAATAATAAACACTGGCATATTACAAAAAGCATTTTCAGAAATGGTGTTCTTCATTCAGTTCTGTTCATTCCGTTGGTAAGGCTGGTAATTATTGTGGATTAGTAGTGTTGCATAGGATTGTTAAATTTTCCTACAAATATATGCGAGAGGAGGGGAAAAACACTAATTAGGAAAGCCCAGAGCAGATGAAAAGAATAAAATAAATTAATGGAATGCTTGTGTCAGCAGTTATGTATCTCATCCTGGAGTACAGTATGAGGAGGCACTAGAGTTGCATTGTTGGGGAAAACTAAGCTCTGTGAGGAAGCCCAGTGCTCCAACGAACAAGAAAATTTATAGTTCAGTATCTGGCAGGTATAGAGCTATTCATGGATGGATTAGGATGATGAAATTTAAAGCTAATTAAAAGCAGAGCTCAGAAAATTCAGATGCAATTATGTTCCCTTATCACAGTATTTGCTGCTGAATATACTAGTTGTTGAACACTGTGAGTGATGTTTCAGTATTCCCTAATACCTTTTGTTTTCTCTGTTCAGGCACATAAGGAAGAAGACAATCCTGAGAAAACAATGGAAGTGAACGGGCTTACACCGGTGCCAGATTCCTATGACTATGATCTCATTGTCATTGGTGGAGGCTCAGGTGGCCTGGCAGCTGCCAAGGTATGAGGGGGAAAATACAGACTTATACTTTCCTTGTAAGTAAGTGGTTGACATCCTCAGTGTCTTGGATTTGGGTACCTTTAACATTGTAGGGGCACAACACTTCTGCCTGATCAGTGAAATTTCTTTGGAGGTTAGTGTCAATTATACAATATTCTTTTCTTCATGTTCTGAAGAAGGAAGAACATGGTATACTCCTTAATATTCCTTAATACTCCTTACTAGAATGAAACTTGGTCCCCACTAATGGGAGATGATGCTGCTGGAAAACTGCAGGTAGATATCTTAAGAGTGTTTATTAGTAGTTGAATTTAAACTCAACTCATAAATGAAAAGGTTTTCAAAACTACTCAAAATTAACATCAGGAGGTATCTACTTTTATATAAAAGTACTATCTTTTCAGACATAGTTATGTATCTTGCTTTAGTTCTTGGCAATGGGGGAGAGTCTGTGAGTTTTGAGCTTACATAGTTGCATAAATGGAGATTTCGCCCATACTTAAGCAGAGTTATGGTCTCACCCTTCATTTCTAGGGTCTGGTATTTCCTGCCTGTAGCCAGATAAATTATGGGGTTTGGTTAGGCTATTGCTATTAGAAGCATATCTAGAATAAATTAAAAGAATCCACAGTGGTACAAAATATACCAGCTCTTAGAGCTGTCATTATCCCAAATATTTTAAACTTGCTGAAATTTAAAGTTAAGTCAGTAGCTTTCCTTTACATCAGTAGTCAGGCACGTTGTGTCGCTTCTGTCTGTGGTAGGATTAACTATTTAGAAGTGAATTGAGCGTTCCTGTAAATAGAACTACTTTGTTGCTCAAGACCTGGAGCTGGATTATTCCTCCAGTCAAGGGGCATTTCTTTTGGTCTTGAGAAGTGGAGGAGGTCATGGCAGAGTGAAAGAAAATAAGGAGAAAATATTTTAGCAGAGCATTGGATTCACACTGAACCCTGGTCCCTTAGAAGTACTTCTGTTATAATGGGAATGTGCAGGGCTGAGTGATGGATTGTAGGTCCATAGTCTATTTTTGTAATTTACTGCTTTCCTATCAAAAGGGGCAGTGTTGTCATGGTGTAGGATTGAGGATTGAAACTAAGATCTATGAAAATTCTGAGAACCACAAAGAGAAGCAAACACTGAGGATGGAGATGTTCAAGTAGAGAGTACTATGGGAGAGAGTAACAAGAGTAATGCAGAGTTTGCAGTAGTGCAAAAAGAGTTTGTAGTAATAGGAAACCAGCTGTTCAAGTTTCCATAAGGAGACTGCTTTGTTGTGTACATGTGTTATGTTGGGAAGCTACAGCGGTGATGTTTATTGCATCATTTTTCAGCTGTAGGACAGAAAAGGTGTGCAGTAGGAGGATAAACTGCCTTACTCCTTCAACTTGGTGTACGAAGTATATTGATTCTTAGTGTTCTCAACTGATTGTTGAGTAAAGCAGAAGACGGTAGATCAATAAAGTCAACACCACTATCAGTAGTAATGTGTGTATTTCAAATCAGTTTCATGTAGTTGAAGTGAAGCTGTTTTATACACATAAACTTCTGACTTTTACTTAGGTTGTTCAATGTTTTTTTATGAATTAACTAACAGTGCTTTAAAAAAACCTGAACCAAACCAGAAAAAAACACCAGCTACACAGCTCTCATACGAAGTTCCAGATATCTGCACTCAGGTTTGCAGCAGTTTAACTAGATTGGTTAAATGTGTGCTTTTCACTCCTGACACATACACCTTTGTGTGCACATCTTCCTCTCTCCGTTGTGCTCAGAGTTTGTTTGAGACACTTTGGAGGCGTGTCTCCACACTGAGTACAAACACTGCCAGGCTGATTTAGCACAACCCAGCTGCAGACTTGGACCGGTGCCAGGCCCCTGCTCTCAGTTCACACAGAAGAGCTCCAGCCCTGAACAGCCTTGCTGTGTTCCTGCAGCACTGCACTGAGCTCTGTGAAGTTTGAGAGCCCACAGGGCAGGTTTGTGGCTCTGGGCAAATCACTCAGCAGAAGTGCTTGTATCTGTGTGTGATCTCGACCGAGGTGGCGATGCAATGCTGTGCTGTGTTACGTGAGCGTGTGGCTGAGTGAAGCTTGGGAATCCATGCATCCTACTTAGCTAACCCTGGTAAAGCTCTGTGGAGCGCTGTTTATGAGTTGTCATTATAAAGGAGCTTTAATGACACGTCTCTCCCTAAGCACCTTTCTGAGGAACTTTCTCAGAGGTGCTGCTGATGGATGGGAATTAGCTTCTTGGTCAGCCTAGATCTTTATTGGAAGTGGAAATCCAGTACAGCAATATTTTCCGAAGGTGTCTATAGCCTGTGTTGTTTGAAGTGTGATTTGCATTTTGCATGAAGTAAAATATATTTAAAATTGAAATTTTGATTGTCAACTATTTGGATTAACAAGTATTACTGGTAACAGAACGCTGAAGGCTGTCCAGCTCCTCCCAAACCAAACCCAAGGCCTTAGAGTAATATCCTGTTCCTATAGTTTTTACTGCTTAAATGTCTAAGAACTCATCATATGATGCCAGCATAGTTGTGGCTACTGCAAGTAGCAAAGTTACTATGCTGCATCTCATGGAAGGAATCGGTCATTGCTGTTTCTCAGCTGCATAGTGCTTCCCTAAGTGATTTTCCATGGTGGCAGCTACTGCTGCTATCAGTTTTTGCCTTTTTCTTAAAAAACACAAAAGGAGCAAAGAAATTAGTATATAGTTCTCAGTATCAGTTACAGGCATTAATTGTCGATTAGCTAATGAAACTTCTCGTGGAAATAAAGAATCATAGAGTTGTTAAGATTGTCATGCTTGGCCATGTGACTGCTTATGTCATTGTCTGATGTGGTTTCAAACAAATGTTGGAGAAACCATCTTTAAAGGGAAAACTGGATTAATTGGGAATTTGTTAAGTATGTTAAAAGTAAGTGGGCATGTTGGGAAATAGTCTGAACAAAGTGACAGGATGGAAGAGTGAAGAGGGGGTTGGACTCGCAGAGTCTCCTGTGTATTGGCTGGTGCCATGCTGTTGTGTAGCAGGAGACATGTCTTTATTTTTTCTCCTTTCATCTTCTTTTTCCTACTGAATGCACAGATGAATTCAGAAGATTAATGACTGCCTGTTCCCTTGCGAATCATTCATTGTTATTTAATTAAAAGTCACAAAGCTTTTCAGCAATGCATGATGTTATCGTCTACTCCGAATTTAACCTCTAATATTTAGATATGTGTCTTATTTAATTTGTTTTGCAGGAGGCTGCCAAATATGGAAAGAAAGTGATGGTGCTGGACTTTGTCACGCCTACGCCTCAGGGAAGCTCATGGGGTAAATTTCTCTTCATTGCAATCGTGTTACAAAGGAGCTTTACTCAAAGACTCTGATTCTCATGTTTGAAATCTGCCACCCTGATGTGAAAACCACATCCTGTTCCTTTCTCTCAGGTCTCGGAGGAACATGTGTAAATGTGGGCTGTATACCTAAAAAATTGATGCACCAGGCAGCTTTACTGGGACAAGCCTTGCAAGATTCACGCAAATTCGGATGGCAGTTTACAGAAGAAGGTAAAGAAGGACACTTTTTTCAGTTTTGTCATTTGCACTGAAAATCCTGAGGTGGTTCTCATAATCAGGTGCTTGTTGCACTGCAGCATGTGCTGGCTTTAACAGTGTGAGGCAACTTCGGAGAGGTTACATGTAAATTGAAGTGTTTTTCAAGTCTAAAGCCATAAGGCTTATTGCCTCCATGTTTGATCTGTTCATTAATAACTCCTGATCATTTCCTGAGACTGTTGTGTGAATAAAAGCAGTAATACTGCTCCATTTCTGAACGTACCACAATATCTAAGAGAATACCCCAGAATGTTGCCTGACAGCAACTCCTTATAGTTGCAAGCAAGGATTTATTTTCCCTAAATATCTGTCACTGCTATGTTGACAGATTTTATTTTCATTAGCTCTGATATGCATGGTTATAGGATTATGATTTATTTAGGCTGTAATCCTGTAGTGGGGAGCATGCAGAGGGACATCTCAGAGATGCATTGTTTACATTTATTGAGCAATGTCACCTGCTCACAGCATCTGTCAATATAAACCTGTCAATAATGCAGTAAGTCCTAATTTTCAATGTTTTAAGTCATACCTGTTGATCTCTCATGTTGTCTGTGCTGATGTAATTGTTTGAATTTCAGTAGATTTACCCTGAAATAAAACAGGAGTAAGACAAACCCAGTAAGACTGGGTCATGAAAAGAATCTGTTTGAGAATACAAGTTTCACTATGGAAAAAGAAAAAAACTCAGACTGAAAGGTGAACCTTACTCTTTTCTTTCTGACAGTCAAACACAACTGGATGACCATGACAGAATCTGTTCAGAATTACATTGGTTCACTGAACTGGGGCTATCGAGTTGCACTGAGAGACACGAAGGTCACATATGAGAATGCATATGGAGAATTTGTTGGGCCACACACAATTAAGGTACTCCATAGCCACTGTTTGCTGTGTCTTCCTATATTTCTGTCTGAAGAGAGATGCTTTTCAAATAGAACAATTTTACACATGGTGGGACTGTAAAACACTCACAGTAATACTTTGTGTGCAGGCAACAAACAAAAAAGGAATTGAGAAGCTGTACACGGCTGAGAAATTTATCATTGCCACTGGTGAACGACCACGCTACCTGGGCATACCTGGAGACAAGGAATATTGCATTAGCAGGTAAACACAGGGAGGAATATGAAGTAATTTCTTGTGTGTAAATGCTTTCCCATACTGAAGAGCACAGTCTGCTTGAAAGAAAACTCCGTACTCAAATACCAGGGAAAGTAGGAATAGCATAGCTTTTGATGTTATGAAATTGGTAGAAATCTGTCTTCATGCATTGGGGCAGTCTTGAAACCCAGCACAATTTTTTTTCTAGCTACTCAGTGAAGATAATTCAACTTTTGAGGAAACTGGTTTCAAGTGTCTGGTTAATTGCTTGTTATACGAAGATAAAATGTGTTTTCATATCAGAGTAACTTTTAAGTTACTTGATGTAGAAACAGAGGTTGGAACTACAGGCTGGCAAACCTATAGCAATGAAATAAATAACTGCCATAATCCCTCTGAAACCAAAACACCATGTGGTATGTTTCCCTTCTAATAAGTAGTAATGAAATTAAAGATAACAGATAATACAGCCTGTAAAGTGGTGCTTTAAAGTAGCTTCAAGGTGGAGGAGTCAGGAATTCCAGAGTTAAAGACTATCAGATTGAGGCTGGCTGTGTAATCTTTGCTGAGTTCCTTGAGGTATGGGAGCTATGCTACAGCCTTTAATTGCACAATCACATTTTATTCCACCACCCTGAAAAAAGGGACACTTATTTTAGATTCAAATCTTCAGAGAATTGTATTGCCAAACCCTAAGTGTCTGCTGAGTAAGTGTGGTGTGTCCTTGAGTCCTGGCTTTGTGGAGAAGCCCTGGTTTTATAGCCTGGGTCCAAAGTGTGGTAGAATTGATGTAGCTTGATGAAGCAGTTGAAAGAAATGAAAAGCAGACAAAGGAGCATGTTTTCCATAATTTCATGCTTCGATCTTTGCCTGTTACTGCTGTTTGTGCTAATGTGGTTCGTTGTCTGTGTATATCTGGCACTTGTATAATGCTTTAGCAAAAGGATAAGTCTTGAAAGTGGTGGTGGTATTTTATCTTAAAGCTGAGCCCCTTCCTCTTTTAGTTCTCAGGAGGTAAAATTTGCAGCAAAATATTCAAAGCAAGATTCAGAGGGGAAATAAAAACCTACCTTTTTTAACAATTTGTCCTGAATTTCTGTTAAAGCTTCACTTTTTTGTGGTGATCCAGAGTTTTCAAAATACTTTTTTTTTTTTTTTTTGTATGTGTACTCGAAAATATAATTTTTTAATGTGTCACATACTAATCTTGTATTCCAGATGAACTTCCAAAAAATTAAGCAGGTTTTTTTTAGTGAGCAGGAGAAGGAATAAAGTTCTATTCTTACAGAAAAAAATTAGAGAAATATAAAGCACAATATATTCTTCTGACTGCCTCTAACTTTCTTTTCCTTTTCCCTTTCTTTTTTTTTTTTTTCCAGTGATGATCTTTTCTCTCTGCCTTACTGTCCAGGGAAAACCCTGGTGGTTGGAGCTTCCTATGTTGCCTTGGAATGTGCAGGATTTCTTGCAGGCCTTGGATTAGATGTCACTGTAATGGTGAGATCCATTCTCTTAAGAGGATTTGACCAGGATATGGCAAATAAAATTGGCGAATATATGGAAGAACATGGAGTCAACTTCATTAGAGAGTTTGTGCCAATTAAGGTGGGCTCAAAGTGACTACAATTGATTGGAATATACCTATCATAATGGTTTAAGATGTAAATTATTTTAATTTATACAAAAGCTGAACTTGCATTACAATATCTGCTGTGTTATAGAAGGGGTTTGTTTTAAACGTAACTCCATGAAACTTAATTAATTGAACGGTATAATTTAATCTTAGGATTAAAATTTTGTGAGATTACAAAATTTCATTGTTTTATTAGAATTAGTTGGGTTAGTATATGTTGCATTGAAAATGTTACACCTGCTCATCCTGGTTCTGCAAATGTTGAATATATTTAAATTCAGCAGTTGTCCTGAAATCTGTGAAACTTCTTGCAGGCCCGTAATTAGGCAGATACATAATTTCCTGTAAGATCAGGGTCCAGTGCATCACAAATAGTCCCATTTTTCATTGCTAGTTTTCAAATTCTCCGCCAGCAAATACTGTTTATATGCTGAGGATTAGTGGACTATCCAGAAAAGTAAATGGGCTTTAGAAGTATCCATCTGTATCATTTACTTGGCCAGAGTCCCTCAATACTTGCTCAATTTCTGTTGAATTCAGTAAGAGTACTCATGCAGCTAGTTATATATATGTATAGGCATGTGTATAGGCAAATTCAGGTTGAATTTAAGCCAGGTTAGAAGTTCTGGAGTTTTTCTAATGCAAAATTGCCCGATCAAATGGTGCTAACAGTATTTTTCTTCATATTTTTTTCACAATAGCGCTTAAGTATTTTGAAATAGCAAATCATGTATTAAGCATTTTCAATTTGGTGTTAAACCAGCATGCTACTGAGTTTAACACTTGGGGGATTAAACCATTAAATGCAATGAAGACTGTTCATTTCCACTCTTAGCAGTATCAAGAGCAGCTTTAAAAATGCGAGTTCCCACTGCTGGGTCTGAGCCTCTCTCACAGAATGAGAGTTGCTGTAAGAAGTCAAAATGGATGTTTCAAGGAGATTAGTTTCTATGCACGTTTTCGTTGCAAAGATCCGATGCTGTATGAAAAGTAGGGATGATTATCTAGCTTTTGTTTCAGACATAGCTTTTTGTAAGCTCTGACGGGGATGAGAAAAAAGGAAGCTGTTTTTACAAGTAGATCATTTAAACTAAATGGCAAGCAGGCTCCTCCAGATGCATCCTGTGACAAGCAGTCCATCATCACAGGCACAAGATGTACTTCTGTGTATTTTACCCTGTCCCTTCACTACGTGTCTTTGATTTCAATGGGAATAAAATATTTGGCCCTGTTTCTGGTTAAGAATATCCTTCAACTTAAGTTGCTGGTTAGGTTTTTCGCAGGTTTTCTCATCTCTTTCAAACACTGTGTTTGAAGTTATGCATGTTCTGCTTATTAAAGCCCTTCGTTGGGGCTTTTGAAGGCAGAAGATGAATTATTGTAAATAATGCTGTCTTTGAACAGGAGCAGTTTAGCACAGTGATCCTTTAAGGTTGGTAGGATGGCACAGTTGGCTTTTTTAGATTTAAAAAAAGGACAGGAATACAAACTTAATCAGAAGGTTTGCTTTTTCTGCCTCTGATTACTGAACATGAAGTAGGAACTGGGATGTTGTTGAAAAATACCTTTTAATCTGTAGGATGAACACTAAAATTCCCCAGAATTATGTTAAGTGTTGCACACTTACATGTCTCTTGTATGTACTGCTGAAGGCTGTCTATGACAGTGGCTTGCCTTGGGTGGAGGGAATGATGGCAGCAGGTGGAGAAAATGTCTAATGGTGTTTCCAGGTCTTGTAAGAATTTCCTTGTAAGAGTCACCTCCTCTGTCCCCAGTGAATACAACAGCTTGTGTGGTGGGCTTGGACAAGAACTTAACCATCAGCCCACTTTTATGAACAGAAATGAGATTTTGTTGTGTTGGTCATAAGAATAAACGCAGAGACATAAAACAACACATTAAAATATGCAAGTAGAAATGTAAAGAATTTTAGGTCATGGTTAAAACTCTCTCAATGATATGTGGTGGGAAAAATATAAATTGGTATATTTTTATTTGAAACTAATTTTTTTTTCTTTTTTTACCCCATCCAACCCTCAAAATGTTGTAGGTTGAGCAGGTTGAGGAAGGAACTCCTGGATTATTGAAAGTTACAGCCAAGTCCACAACGGGGGACCAAATAATTGAAGGGGAATACAATACTGTGAGTCCTGTCTATATGCATGAAGAATGTGAAATAACCTTCCATTTAATGTTGAGATTTTGTGGGGTGTTTTTATCCACACCTTAAATTTTAAAAAATTATTTTAGTCATTACAATATGCTAATTGCAAACAATCAGCAGGTAATTAATCTGGAACAAAAAGTCCAGAAGTCCATGGTAATTTTGCCTTACCAAATCAGTTTGCATGCTTTTGAAACCTGTTTCTTAGCTTAGGGGTGTAGATGAGCTTGGTCACGTGGAATCAGTTGCAGGATTTTTTCCCAGTGGGATATTTGTAATAGATGATAAGAAATTATTTAGAATAGCTTGCATAGTAGTTAAAGCATGTTTTGTAGTTAGCACAAAACAATGGCCTGTGCAGGAGTTAAACAAACGGGTGACATGTCATCTCAAGACCTGCTGTTGACACATCTTCCCAAAAACAACTAATGCCCTGTGGCAAGTCAGGAAACTTCATTACACGTGTAAAACAGTAAAATTTCAGTGTGCAGGTATGGTGTTGTATGTTTGATTGACTGTTTCCATCACACCTCACCCCACTCACTTTCATAGGCCTTGATGTTGAAAGGCCAAAAAAAATGTTCAGAATCGAGTCTTTGGAACCACAGAGAATGCATAAAGACAGGCCTTTGCCAGCCTGGGACTTCAGACTGCAAATACCGTGTGCCAGTGACCTCGTTCACCGGTCCAGCGCATCAGCCATCCCCTAACAAGGACTCACCTCAGTGCATCTGGGAGCCAGTGGTGTGAGAAAGTTTAACAAAGGCAGCAGAGCTGTTGCACAGGGTTTTTCTAGTTTCATACTGGCATTTTTCTAGTCCATAATAGTGAAAGCTTTTTAGTAAGAAAATCAATACCATCCCTTCATTAACGAAACTTCTGGCTTCGTATTGCTACATCTTTCACTGAAATGCTGTCACTCTTCATAGAAGCTGTGACCTGTGTGCTGCACTGTAAGACCTTCAACTCTGAAGATCTGGTGTGTTTGATCATCTGTAAGACTTGAAGGAGATCTCGGGATTTCTTCAGGACAGTTCCTAGTTGTCATATGAGAAGCATTATATGGTTATCTGGGCAGTTGTCCAAGACTACAAAGCATGTAGCAAATTTCCTTGTGATAGCAAAAGTTGGAACTTGATTTGTTAAGATAGCAGAGTTGATAGGATGGGTAAGAATTCAGCCTGGTCTGAACAAATGTTCAAACAAATCATATTCAAAAAATAATATTCTTTGTTAGTGACTTGGCTGAGAGCCTATATAAGTAAATTATATTTTCAGGTCAAACCAAATGCTATTTTATGGTATTTTTATTTGCTTAAGCATCTGAGTTTCTTTCCTAAAGATCCCTTTCCTTATGGAGTATTTTGAGGTCACCTGCTCTGGTAAGGATATGGGATAACACTTTGGTATAAAACTGCAAGGAAATAAAGAATTTATCCCTAATTTTGTTTAGAATATTCTTGAGGTGTTTTTCTAAGGAAAGCTATTTGACTGTGTTCAATCTTAGCATTAAAACCTGGTGTTGTTAGGTCATGGTGGTAGCTGGCTTGTCTATGAATCTACAATGGGTAACAAATGTATTCATCTTACTGTGACCAAGCCTTAGATACTAACCTCTAGTATGTATTGAAGATAATAGCCAAAGGAAAATGGAGTTTTGAGTTTCTAAAAATCAGTAATGTGCATTGCTGTTTTGCAGGTGTTGCTGGCAATCGGAAGAGATCCATGCACAAGAAAAATTGGTTTGGACAAAGTTGGAGTGAATATAAATGAAAAGTAAGGACAGATGTCTGTGTACCACTCACTGCTGAGCTTGTGTCATGTACTGTTACAATGGTAGTGGTGCAGAGACATCCAAAAGCTTTGAGGAAAAAATTGTCCCCTGTTTGTATACACACGGATGGGAGCCTATGTAGCAGATAACTGCATTCTCCCATAGTACTGCTACATTTGCTTTTTTGTTTCTGAAATGTCAGTTTCTAATTCCTGGGAGAAAAAAGTGTCTGTTCCATTCTGTCTAGGTTCACAGATCTGTCTTAGCTTCTTCCAGTTACAGGGATTTCCAGGATCTGTCAGTTGTTCCTTGTACTTTCCTTTTCTTGTCTCCTTGCTTCTATCACCTCTTGGAGCAAAACTCTGTTTGTTCATGCAGGCTTTTAGAGCAGTGAGTTTTGTTTATATTTTAATGTAAATGGTACTATATGTTATTTTGAAAGATGAGGTTCAAGTAGCATTCCTTAAACTCACAGGTGAAGTTCTTGATGTGTTTTGGGTTTTGGAGGGGTTTGTTTCTTGCCTAGAAACAATCCTTGGGAACAATCTATGTTTTCTGTAGAAGAGTATTTGATGTTTAATGTAGTGAGGTGGTTGCACCAGGGAGTGGAGCTATCAGTAACATTTTCAATATTGGTAACAAAAACATCTTCCAGGCATGTGAGTCCTCAAAGATCTTCACTCTGAAGAAAAGACAAGGGCCCATGAGCTTGACCAGTGCAGAGTTTTTATACACGAATGCAGCAACTGATGTTGTCAAAGAGAACAGCTTTGATATTCCAAATAGGCAGAAATTTCAGTCCACTCAAAACTGGCAGACCCATGTTGGCTTGTAGAACAGTACACATCTTTCTGATGTCAGGACACCTACTACTAGCTTAATAGAATGAGCTATAAAGTTATTAGCATAAACTGTATAATTGTTAACAAGTGCAAAATTGAGGAAGTCAGATTTTTAATCTGGGAATTGCCACTGGTCTCTCGAGTAACTGTGTGACTGTTTCTGTGTCTGTCCGATTAGGTTTCCCTGTTACATGTGTTTCCTGTGGTGATTACTGCACTATCTCATTTATTGATGAAGTAGGAAATATTAATAATTAAAAACTTCCATTAGCTCAGTGCACTTACAGCTAAAAAGCTTGCTGGCTGTCCCTTAGGTAGGGTGTGTAACAGCTTGACTTGTTTCTGTGTAGGAGCCTGAAGGTTAAGTTTCTATAAGCAGCTTCAGCCACTGGACTGAAATTTCAGTAGTGGAAAAATTGTTTTGACTTACAAGTGGAGTGGGAGAATGTCTCTTTCTGTCATTCCTGAAAGTTGGCAGGACACAGCTCAGCTGGTGGTAGAGGGTGTTTCAGGAAGAGGTTTGTGCTTCACCTCAGTGATTCAGGAGATGAATCACAGCTTCTCAAGCTACCTCCTTATCCAGTGTGTGAATTCCTGTAGTTTTGGTTTTTTGCAGGTCTACACCTGTTTTGGTCAAATTTGCCCTACTTTATATTCCTGCCCAAGACTGTAAGATTATGAATTCTTTCCCTCATACTTCACATACAAGTCTTTCTTTTAAAGCTAAGGGGCATAACTCCTGCAAGGTTATTTACACCTCCAACCTTCACAGCAGAACACTTAGATGTTTTTTCTTGTTAATTCCAATTGCAGAACAGGAAAAATTCCTGTCAATGATGAGGAGCAGACGAATGTGCCACATATCTATGCTGTTGGAGATATACTGCAGGGCAAGCTGGAACTCACACCAGTGGCAATCCAGGCAGGAAGGCTGTTAGTTCGGAGGCTTTATGCTGGGGCAACCACTAAGGTAAGGAATCAGTTGACATAAAACACTGTCATTGCTCTACTTCCAAGTGCAGAGTGCAAGTCTACTTGTTTGTGGAAAACCCAGTAGAATTTTAAGGATTAGCTTTGATGATCACTTTAATTTTCCCCTGGCAAAGATATTACTGCGGATGTGTTCTGCTAATTGTGTAGGATGAAATGAATACCTTACGGATTAAGCGGTAGTCTCTTTTTTTTCCTATTAAGAGGGTTTAGTTTTTTCTCAGAGTATAATGATAATGAAATTAACAGAGATCATTTAACTTGTTTTTAATTCTACTGCCTTCCCTAAAAGTCAGCAATCTTTCCCATCCTGTTAAGTGCTTTAACACCAATTCAAAGGCAGTTTACTAAACCTACCTATGGTCCCTAAATAGAGTGGAATGAATTTGTGATGTTCTTAATTTTCCATGTTATTTTCAGTAATTTTTTTCACTTCTCATCTGTATATTTCCAGTGTAATACACAGTCCTAATTGTAGTTGAATATGGACACGATGGAAGGTCAGATGTACCAATAACTCAGCACATGTTTATACCTGAGTAGTTGAATTAATGGATTCAGTGTTTATGTTTCATACTAGTGCAGTTCTGGGTTTCAGCCAGGTTATGGTTGTTCAAAAGGGAGTAACGTGGGTACCCATTTACACCTTATGTTTAGTTTAAACCAGGAGGAAAGGAGAGTGCCTTTAGAGAACTGTTAGAGTGCTACGGGTGCTTGTCTCACCTTCATAACCATATGGCATGACCAGAAAGGTTTTTCTTTTTCAGAGCCTTCTGTATTCATAGCAAGTTTAACTATCAGCCAGATTTAGAACTTGATTGAGTTGTTTATTTTATGTTGGCAGGTATTGCAGTAACAGAACCCTGAATCAGTGTGCATAATGTCATTGAATTAGCCAGGCAAGGTTTAAGAAACTGTAGCAGAAGCCAGATTTTTTTTATTGCTGCAATGTTATGGATATGTCTTAATTTGCATTTTATGCCAGATAAGTCTCTCAAGGTACAGAAATCCTTATGCTGCCAAAGGAAGCATTCAGTAAATCCAAGAAATGAGTAACTACTTAAATGGGAACGTGGCTTACATTGCCTTTGTAACAAATCTGGCAAAGGTGGTTGAAACATAATGAGGTGTTATGGATAGGAGGGGAAAGAATAGTAATCTTAGTTGTCTTAGCTGATCCCCAGTCACAAAGGAAATTAATTAGAGTTGAAATATGTGGAAAATAAAATTGCTAGAAGTGAAATAGATCTGACCAGCCTGCTAGTCTGCTATAGCAGAATGACTCATTTGGTGCACATGGGAAGAGCAGTGGATGTTTGTTTATTTTGACTCTAGTAAAGGCTTTTGACACTGCCTCTCATAACAATGTCATGGACAAACAGATGCATTGCAGGATGGGTAAGTGAGCAGTGAGGTGGGTTGAAAACTGGCTGAGCAGATGAGCTTGAAGGGCTGTGCCCAGCATTCCAAAGAGCAGCTGAAGGCCAGTCACTGGTGGTGTGCCACAGAGCTGGACATAGGTCCAGTGCTGTTGAACATCTATAGTAATGGATCCGGATGCTGAGAACAAGTGCACCCTCAGAAAGTTTGGAGATGATACAAAACTGGGAGAAGTGACAGGTTTTCACTGTCCCCCCAAATGGTTGTACTTCATGTCTTTGGTTCTTTGGCATCACCTAGGCCACAGCTGTTGAAAAATGAGTTTTGAATGGTAGTGGTGCCTTTGCAGCATCCCCAACTGAAAACAGCATGCTTTGTAGAAGTAGTTGAACAGGCTACTTTTTATCTCCAGTTTGACCTGTGATCTGATACATTTTTAAAACGGGGCACTGAATTTCCTTTTCCATTTAATCTGTGCATACTAATGTTAGTGTGGCTATAAACTGTCTTTTTGTTCTTGCTCTAATTAACACCTCTGGAATAGACAAACACAAAACTGTACCTTAATTTAAGACAATTTAAAAAAAAACAAAAGAGCTTTCAGAATTGTGAATAATCGAGCTTTTCTTCCTGTGTTTCAGACTGCTGTATGCCGGTTTTATTACTGATGTTGTGTGGGTTTTTTGTTTTATTTTGAATGCCATACAGTGTGACTATGTGAATGTTCCAACTACTGTATTTACTCCTTTGGAGTATGGAGCCTGTGGGTATTCTGAAGAGACCGCAGTGGAGAAATTTGGGGAGGAAAACATTGAGGTAAATGCCTTAATTTCATCTGGGTTTTAGTTTCCCAATTTGTAATTTAAAATAATGTTAGGAGTCAATTAAAACAGCGTTTTGTGCTCTGATGTAAGGGCAGGAGGTGACTAGGTACATTTTTTGTCTTCCTTGGCTGTTCCTAGACATGTTATAAAAATAATCCTCAATTCCAATAGCGCTAATTGCAGATATGTTCTATTTTTGGCAAACAGAGGCTTAAAGGTGGAATATTTGGTAAAAAAAAAAAATGAGAAAAAGGGTTTCTTTGTGGCTGCAAATACTTGAGGATAAATTTAAGCTGGGTATGTGCTGGAAGCAATACACTGGTTTTAATGTCAAAGTGGAGCTTTTGTACCTACAGCATGGCAAATTCCTTACCATAGTGATTTTTACTTTATAAAGCCAAATGTTATGCTCATTTTTCCTGTTTACTTTGACTGTACAGAGAGGTATGTGCTTCATTTTACTCACGTGAGTAATCCCTTTTCATTCCCTGGGATTGCTGGTCAGGAGTGAAATTAGACATATATAAGCACTTAGCGCCTGAGGCTGTTCTTCCAAAATGCTGTACTGACCACATTACAGAAAGCATGAGGGGTGGAAATCTCACAATAAACTGAACTTTTATGTCCTGCAAATATCACCTGAGGAGCATTGTTTTTGCAGAAATAAGCAGATAAGTGGTAGTTCATGAAGTTGACAAGTTGTTTCCCTCTTAGCTGACATTTTCTGAATTGGACTGTGGAGAAAAATAAGTAAATACAACTCAAAATGGCTGTGTGTAAAGTACTGTTAACCTGACCACAGGGCAAAGGCTTAAATGCTTTTCTGCCCACAAAGTTTGTATATACCCAGTCAAATTTTTGTTATTGAGTAAAATTCTTGATGTTGTATGTGGAACACTGGACCTTTTGTTCTGGAAAATGTGCTTTTGATTTTCAAAGTGTTTTATTTTTTAAAATGTGCACCCAGAAACATTTGTGTTCTGGCTAAGTCCTCATTTAGTGTATTCTGACCTCTTTATTGTGTCACTTTATTGGCTTTTGGTTTTGCAAGCCTCAGTAAGATTACTGAGTCACTTGTAATTTTGTAGTTTAATATGAGCATGGTGAACTGTGTCCTGGAAGCGTAATATTCTTATGGCTTCTCCTTTTTTAATTATTGGATGACACTAGTACTTGTTTTGTAGAGACTCCTGTCTTTGGCATTCACTAAGGGAAAAGAGTATCATTAGGATTTCAGATGTTCTAAATGCTATGTATGTAGCTCATTATTTAGGATAATCTGGCAGCTTTTAGAAGATCATGCTCTCTTTTTGGAAGTTATACAACTCTTTTTTAACCTGTGTTTTATTTCCAGGTGTACCATAGTAATTTCTGGCCACTGGAGTGGACTGTGCCATCCAGAGACAACAACAAATGCTATGCAAAGATAATTTGCAATATTCAAGATAATGTAAGTGCATCTTTCCTTCCAGGGAAAACAGTATCTAAGTGTTTATCATAGGGACTCTTGATGATACAACAGATATAAATAAGTTGTTTTTAACTAATTAAAATTTATTTAAATTTGCCTACCTTTTGAAGTGTAATAAATATTTATAGTGATGCATACTTACGTGTATAGAAAACCAACCCCCAGTAAAATACAAAATTCTGCCATTGCTATTTGTATATGGTACTTCTACCATATATGTAAAATAAGGAGTAGAGATCTTTAAGACTGTTCATTAACTTTGAGAAGTGAGCAAATCAACGCATGTAAAAATGGTTAGGAGTTTTATTGGTTTATTCTCTCCTCCCCAAACTTGGACATTCTTTTCTGGGAGATTCTTCTCTCTGAAACTGAGGTGTCTCAGAAACCATCACAACTTGTAACCTCTCCAAACCCACATGTGTTCATAAAACTCTTGAGCTTGTTCTAACAGGATAATGTATCTTGCCTGCACAAATCCCATTTAGGGTGATAATCCAGGATTATCCTTGGACTAGGATCACATTTCCTGGCAATGGAAATGTACAGTACCTGCTGAAGCAAAAACAAAGCTAGTAATTGGTTAAAAGAATTGGTGTGCCCATCTCAGAATGATCCTCATCTGTTTAATAAAATTTAGTTGATTTTAATAATATAAATCATTATGAAGAGTAATATTCTATTAAAATGTATTCCTGTTAAGATGGTGGCATAGCTATCTGTCCTAGAAGAAAAAACCAAAACTTACTTTACCTATATTCATTTTTCTTAGATACAGATTTATCTTCCTGCAGTTTTTCTATGCATCATGTCACCATTCTGTAGAATTTGCAAACCTGTTGGGTGTTGCCCATCTCCTCTTTCTGGAGGAGTTTGCAGTAGTGTGGAAGGTATCTTAGAACATCTGGCTACATTCTAATCCAAAGTGACTTAGTAAAACGCAAGGGTTTAATGGTGATCTGAAGTGTTTCATTAATTTGTTTTCACATCCTTTCCTGAAAATTTGGAACATGTTTAAACATCTAGGGTAGCGTTGAAAGTTACCCTGGAAAAAAAATAGTTCAGTAACTATTTAATACTCTTCATTACCTTGGTTTCATTACTATGATTTTATTTTGACACATGTCCATATTTTTAAAGGAAAATGAGGGTAATTCCATTTTAGTTATTACCCAGTTATACTTTTCTTATTTAAATAAGCCCTGTGGTAAATCTCAGTCCTCAGACCTACTGAAAGAATAATAACCTTTCAGTGTATGTGGTATCCACTATACCCAATATATGTGATATTTAGCAGGAAGAGCAGATAACTTTTGATTCTCAGCTGGGCTTCATCTGAGTGCTCACCAAAATCTGATGAATTCCCTGAAGGCCACTAAAGCCCACAGCAGTTGACATGTGCTAAATTTTCATGTTTCTCTCCTTAAGAAGAGCAGGTCAGGTCAGTACAGCTTGCTCTGCTGGGTGTTTTCTGAGGATGTATGTGCAGTGTGATGTGTTTTGCAATTGAACAGGAGTATAGATAGGAGAGGTGTGAATAGTACCTTCCTTGTAACTGGATGGGTTTTTTGCCAGTCTCTTAAGTATATTATGTCCCAGTGAAAGCCAACACTGCCGTAAGAGTCGTTGGCAGTTCAGTTAAAATACACTTCTTGCCATGTCTGGTTGGCCACAGCTTCGGCTTGTGGTCCTTTCGTGTGAGCGACTATCAAACTGAAAATTCTTGAGCAGATACAGACCATGTAGCCTCCTACCACAGGCCCTCGTACTGAAAACCTTCATGCAGGGTGCTCACTTTTACTTAGGCAAGTGTTCTGTTGGAATGAGTGGAATAACTCACCTGAATAAAATTTAAATCCTTGTTTGTGATTCGGACACACATAATTGAGCACAGACCATGTCGTGTGTTAAATATGTATACTCTTGATGTCCTCCTGTACAAAACTTTGTAAGGAAGCTGACTCCTGAGTTCCTAGTTGAATCTTTGCAGAGAGAGAGAACAAAATTACACCATCTCCCATCTGTTGGTGCTAACGATAGTTCACATTTTAGTGCTTACATTAATTTGCGATATGTTTTGTGAGCTGATTGAATTACATGCTCTGAGTAAGAAAACCTTACACATTGTCTAAAGAGAACTGAATTCATGACTGTGCTTGCATTTGATTATCTTTGGCATTTAGGAGAGAGTCATTGGTTTCCATGTCCTTGGTCCAAATGCTGGAGAAGTCACCCAAGGGTTTGCAGCTGCTATCAAATGTGGGTTGACAAAAGAACAGTTGGACAACACCATAGGAATTCATCCTGTCTGTGCAGAGGTTTGTATACAAAGTCACCTCATAGCCCAGCTTTCATAGCATTCTGGGGTAAGGTGTTGGAAATCTGAATAACAGAGCTCTCTATTAAAGAGGTCCAAATTTGCGGGAAGTGGTGGGGAAGAAAGGACAGGAAATTATCTGGTTTTAATATTTAGAATTCTAACACTTACGCTTAGTCTGGGATATTTAAATTTTTCTTAGTGTGTTCATTTGTGAGAAGTTTATGGTCTTCCTTAATCCAGTTCTCTTTCTACTGGGGAGTACAGAATTTTTCTCCCTCTCAAGATTATGAAAGCTTCAAATACTATTTCTGCTACAGTGGTTGTTAAAGCTAGATTAGTGTACTCAAAATAGGCTTACAAACTGGTGCTGGGAAAGGGGACCAGCTACATGACAATTTTTCGATCAAACTCTCTCCTCTTAAAGATATTTCTTTGTTCTGTAGGCCTTCAATTCATGAAACCACACAAGTATTTCTCCTTCTGTTTATCTTGCTGTTCCTCTTTTATGAAGAGCTCAGTTTTCTCTAGCAGGTGTGGGACACCTCCTCCCAAATGTAAATGAGAGATTTAAACCAGAGATAGATTTTAGTAGCATTAGGACTAGTTTATATTAGCTGAGGATCCATGAAAGCTTGTTTATGACCTGTGCAAGTCTTCATACAGAATCTCTGGTTGTGTTAGGTATAAAGCATTGCAAGGGTGCACCAGGATGGTGCTCTGCAGAAGTGACATCCACCTCCATGTTTCCTATGTTCAAGGTCGTTTAGTAAAAAGCAATGCAGTAAGAACTCCATTAATGGAATGGACTGCTAGCAATCTGAGTCATCTTCAAAGCATCCACAATATAGATTCTGTTCTTTGTAGTGCCATCTAATGGCGTTCTTGGAGGCCCTTGAAGAGGGGTAGCAGGTCCTTATCTTACCAGGGGCCCTGTGGAGGGGGATCTCTGAGGGAGGCATTCAAACCTGTGAACTCAAGTGGGGTATTAGCATATGCAGTGTGAAGAGAGGATGAGAGTCATAATTTATTCTGGACATCTGAGCTGCTAAAATTGAAACTGAATAGAATGATGATTAGACATAATTCAGGGAGGTAATTTCAGATAATCATATTTGTTCGAGTGGGGGAGGAAGAAATTGGCTCAGGAGAAATACGCTATTTAAAAGCTCCAGGGAACAGCGATCATTTTTAGTGACAGTCTTCAAAAGGGTTTTTTATGCTTTTACTTAATTTAATCTCTTGAGCAGTAAACAGAAATCAAAGTGCAAGATGGCACTCTTTGATTAGAAAAATGCTTGAAAACTGGAATTTGTGAGGAATGAGCATATTGGATGAATAGAATGATGGATAATATCACTACTATTTTTGTTACATCCCTGTAAAAGTTACGGAAAATGAAGTCTGATTTGAACAGGAAAGGGGCAGTGTTACAGGGTCAAATGCTGACATCTTCATCAGCACTTTACTAATTAATTGCTAAATCTGCTGTGAAACATGGTTTTATTCCACTTGAAGAAAACCTTAAGGTTGAGGGTCCCATTCTCACTGCTTAGAAATTAGAGCCAGATTTTGCTTCTCTTCTTGGAGCCGCATTTTGTTCTGCGGAAAATGTGAGCTCAGAACGGAATTTCTTGCAAGGTAAGGTCCAAATAACTGGAAGCACAGAGCTGGTAGGACCTCAGCCCTACAGAGAATTACATCTCAGCCTCAGCTGCACTGTTCTGCCTGAAATTCAGGGGGCTACAATCGAGCATCTCTGATGAAGAGAAATTGTCTTCTGAAAGCTGGGGTGATTCTTCCAAGTAGCTAATGATGGCTTTCCAGCCACTGGATCTAAGGTTTTGTCTTCACTTAAATAACGAACAAATTCTGCCAAAAAATATGTTTCAAATAATTATCAAATGACTCCACCTGGCTTACTAGGGAGCAGTGTGGTCCCCTCCCACATCTGGAGCTTGCAGTGTGGCCAGGAGGAAAGCAGATAAATTTTGTGCTTTTTAATCTTGGTCTTTTGAAGTGAAATAACAATACATGAAGGCTCCCATATGTTGTCAGGCTGTGGATTAGAAATAAAGACTTCAAACCCCTCTCTCAAGACATGCACTATATTGTAAATAAGTCACTGTTCTTCTGCCATATATATTAGACATGCATTTGTCTTCCTGATTTGTGTATAATGCTCTACGTGCTTATAGAAAGTGGAAGAGGTTTATCATTTATTGATGTTGCTCTCTGAAGAGCTGCTCGCAGCCTTAATGCAGCAAAGCTTCTACTTAGAGAAATATAGGTCTTTCTGATCCCCATTTTCTTTAGATACTTCAGAGTTATTTGCATAGCTGAAATGTGTATGTACTTTATTCTGTGCTAGGTTTATTCTTCCTGAGAGATGGCTTTGATGGTAACTAATTATTGCAACTTTGAAGCATTTAGATAGCAGTGGTTTTGATTTCCTTTTTTCCTTTCTATATTATATGTATGCAAAACCATGCAATTATTTGCATAGTAAAGTACCAGTATTAAAAAAGTTTTTGTTGAATTTTTCTTCCCAAATTTTAATATCTGTTAGTTTTACAATAATTGTTTTTGAATGTGTTGTTTGCTTTAATGTGACTTGAAAGCAGTAAAGATTGGAATTTTTCAAACTAGTTTCACTCAGTGTTTTCATAGCTATTGTCAGGAGGACAGAGATCCCAGGCGTAATACCTTCATCAGCAATCACTTCCACATTTCTATAATGTCTAGAAAGGCACAAAGGCAAAATTCTTTCCAAATGCCCAGGCCTTGAGTTAACTTCATTTTCCCAAACAAAGAAGTTTTCTTCAAGCCATAAAGACACTTACTCATTAGGCGTACTGGAGTTCATTGTTGCTGAGCTTGTTCCCACTGTAAAAACTTAGGAGCATTAGGACAAGAGGTGGTATAAAGCCATGTGACTTCCTTAATTCTTTCTTTTCCACTGTAAAAGGAAGAACATAAGCTAAATGAAGAGAACTAAAGTTATTTGTATGCGTGTGTGCTGTTTAATGGCAAGGATTTTAAATGTATGATTTTCATTATTATTTTTGTACTTTAAGAAATGGCTGCTGTTTTGAGCATCATGCCCAAGTTTATCTTCCAGGGGAAAAAAAATTAATTTTAGCCATACTAAGAGTCTTCTTTTTTCTTTCTCTCAAGGTATTCACCAACCTGTCTGTGACTAAGCGTTCTGGTGAAAACACCGCTGTGAGTGAATGCTGAGGTTAAAGACCCCCATTCTTGCTGTTGCCAGAGACTGACTTTCATCACACTGTCTGACTCCTGCAATTCAGAACGAAGGTTTTGGGAGAAGTTGCCCTTGGACACCTGCAGAAATGTGTAGAGCTTAATCTGGACATTCCATCGTCCTAAGGAGAAGAGCTCTGTGGGAGTTGGTCACTTGTGGTGATTGGCTGGCAATTAGCAATGCAATGGGAATCTTGACTGTCGAGTTGGTGGTTAGCAGGGCATTTAATGAATGCTTTCATGAAGTCATAGCCTGAAGCCTGCATTGTCTGGTGGGCAGTGATGGAAGAACTGCTAGCACAGCTGGACAACAACTGTTTTGGTTTAGCTTTATTCCTTTCTAGTTTCTTTCCTGAACATTCCTTTCTAGTTCTTTCCAGAACAAAGAACTTCCCAACTCAGAAAAACCCCCACAAGTTCATGTAATTGTATCAGATAAAATAGCTCCTGTGTTCTGGGTCATGACACAGCATATGCAAGGTCTCCTCATGAGCATGCACTTCACCAGCTCACATGCCTGTGGAGGGGAGGTTCTACTTGTTGGATCATGAGGAAGAAAATAGCCTTGGAAAAAAGTTTAGTACCACCTGAAATAACATATTTCTTGCCTTCCAAACTGACTCTGTTGTGACTTTTTATTTAGAGAGCCTTATTTGTGAAAACATTCTTCTCAGTGAGGAAAACAATTTATCAAGGCCTTTTGATACAGAAAGTTGTGTTTCTTCCCTGAAAGTATCATGCATATAACCAAGATGTGATGATCTTAGTCCTTCTTGCAGCTTATGTTGATTATAATGAATCCAGTTTGGAGCTGACAGAATTCCAGTGTTGAATGAATTATACTTCAAGAACCCTGTGCAACTTCACTAAGTAAATTTCTTTCTTTTCAGGTGAGCTGTCATAAGCTGCACTGATACAGGTCTAAACCAGCCACTTTGAACACAAAAGTATTTTGATTTCCCTGAGATTAGTGAGCCCATAGAATCAAAAAAATACCCAACCAAACAACACCCCCCCAAAACAACCAACCAACCAGACCCTCCAGCCAAACTCCAAAAACCAGTAGTGAAAAATCTGTTACGTAGATAGGGCCTGAAAGTTGTATTTCGTTCCATGTGTGCTATGTTTTATATTTAATTAAGAAAACAATACTTTTAAAACAGAGGCTTCCATGGAAATTACCAGATTCTTGAATATCTCTCCTGTGTTGGATATGTTGCATACATACTTGTCAAGAAATGGCAAAAATGCCTCTTTGTAATGGAAATGAATGTGCTTTTTGATCTGTTTTCTCATTTCCCTCTCTTTTAGCAGAAAGGTTCAGATTACTTTTATTAAATGGTTCTTGGGAGTTCAGTAGTGCAGTGTGAACAGGGGGTGAATTCCCCAGCCCTGTCGGCCGAATGTCTCATGCCTAAATTCCTACCTGGTAACAAATTCTTTTATTTCTACTGAGATTTCTAAAATAGTGTTGTAAGTTATTTTTATAAACCCATACATAACTGAAGGATTTTTAAACGTGTTTTGTATGGTATCTAGAACAGTCTGTGATGGTATTTTTCTGGCCAGTTTAATAAATAAATTGATTTGCACAAGTGGATGCTCCTTTTGATGCCTCTTCTAAGCAGACACCAGGTGACAGCAAGGTGACTGTTTTTTCAAGGGCCAGAAGAGGGCACCATGATGAACCCAGCTTGATTTGCCTTTGTCTCCTGGATTTTGAAGGTAGATATTTCTCTGCAAAACAGGGTTTGAGGCTATTTCATGTGCATTTGTTTTGCATGTTAAACATCTGAGAAGGACATAATTAAAAGATTATTAGGAAACAAATCTTTCACTATTTGCAGCAGCTGCCATCCATGTAACTTCTGAAAACCCAGGAATGCAGGTTCCTGAGCTGCTGGGCAGTGTAGCTGCTCATATTTAAGCACATGCATAGCAGCATTTTCAAGCAGGTGTGTAAGAAAGTGAGGTCCTGGAGATCGGGATCCTTTATTTCCTGCAAAGAATAAAGACATGTATGAGCTTGGCTTTGCAAGGCTGGACCTACACGTATCTATTCTTATGGGTCATGTCATCATTAATGATACATGTTCCTATACTGGTTGCTTACAATTCAGTAAGTGTTGGGTTTAATTACTTCTATTTTTACATTAAATTTTAAATTGTCAGGCTTTTTTTTGGTAGGGCATTTTCTATTAATTCTCCATAAGGAAGACATTTTCAGGTGTGTATTTATGTCATCTGTGCATGATGATAGAGGTATATAATACCGCATAAGTATTTATTAAATGCCAAAGCTAAGTATTCAATGTTTTTATCAAATTAAGCATACTTTGGGTAATAGATGTTTTGGAAGCACATACATAGAAAATTTAATAAGCTAATCAGTATTTATGTTCTGCCCATATTTATTTGTTATTAGCATTTTTTGATGCTCTTACATGAGTGTGAGAATCATCCTAAGATACTACAGATACAGATGTTGACAGGAAATTTAGCAGACTTGAACGGGGAATGTAACAGTTTTACTGATATCTCCTAGAATTTTCTCTTTTTTTCTTTTTTTTTTTTTTTTTTGTTTTCATTTTTAAGCTCCCCTGACCCAGGTTTCATTCCCCTTTTACCCCTCTGCCCTTGGAGTGAGTTGTCTGAGCAATCCTAACTTTCCTGTAAGTCTTGTATTGAAACTTGTATCCCGCCTTCCCTCCTTCAAGCCCTGCTGCCTGCCCAGAGCCCCAGCACAGGAGGTTCCCTTGTTGTAGAGCCATAGGATGGGCAGGACTCATGCCAAACAAGGTGGATTTCCCAGAGATGATGTGGGTGCTGGAGGTTTCATGATAGGGTAGGTGTCTTGCTGTGCTGTGTGGGATGACCTTGCACTCATAAAGCCTGTGACTGATCCTGTCTCTGGCTGTGCCAGAAGGGGCCAGATGGCTGAGTCTTTTACTCAAGACTCGATAGACGCCTTTCAGGTCGAAGTAGGGTATAAATGTTTGTGGTAAATGTCAGTCCTGCAGAGAGTGACGTTTCAGAAGCCCTTTCTCTTTGATGACTGGCTTTTCTGATTGCTCAGTTGTCCTCAACGTGGGATGGTGTGAGACTGTTCTTGCCAAGGCCTGTTTGGCATCCAGAGAGAAATTAAACCTGTAAAAACCACAAAAAAAACTAGAAAGAAGGCACCAGGAGATCTGCCACACCACTGGCCTCCCTTCTGCATGCACAAAATGGCAAAATGCTCCTGAAATATTTCCATCCTGGAGGCACCATTTGTGCCACTGGGGTGGTTTGGTTTGGGGGCTGCTGGCAGGGAGGTGGTAGTGGGGCAAGGGCTTTGGCATCCATCAGGGAGAGTAGGAAGGGTTGTCAGTGTGGAAAGGCAAAGGCACATGCTGTGCAGGTTACATGCTGTGATGGGTAATGGAGGCCTTGGGGGGGTATGGCTGAGAGTGCTCCCAAGAATCCATGGAGCTTGGGAAATGCAGGAGAGCCTCTACAGTGAGGGGCTACCCTTCAGCTGGGCCCATCCTGCAGAGTTTGTGGGATTCAGAGCCTGCAGATCTGAATATATTTGTTTTCCTTTTATTTGTCAAATGCTCCTGACCCATGTTCTGTTGTGTAGAATTTGACTTTACACATATGATTTCTTTTTCATTCAATTGTCCTTTTTCTGTCTCTTTTCTAGAAGCTAGAGATCTTCCTAGTTACAGACTTGTCTGAGGGAGTTCTCCCACAGCATTTTTGCGTCTTAAAATTGTGAAATAAGCTGACACGAAGTGGGGTGTATAACAGGACAGAGAGGGAAGGCTTTCCTTTCCCCTAGCAAACGTACATGACTGACCTTGCTCAGCACCACCTGTCCTGTCCCATCACATTGGCTGACTGTCAGGTGCCAACAAGGGATGCTTTTCTGTCAGGAAGGCTATGCTGTGGCCGGACCCCTTGAGTGAGCCCATTCCCTGCTGTAACTGGCCATCATGAGCTCAAAGAAGTATCCATCCCCTTCTTTAGAAGCTGACTTAGGCACGTAGTGACAAATCTGCAGCTAAACCCCAGATCCTTCTTTCCTCTGTATATATTTGTCTCATCAAGCAATTCTTTCCTTGAAAATAGGTTTTACCCTAGGTTAGGCACAGAGTAAATTGAGCTCTGCCTTTTCACTTGCTTTCAAAAATAAATGGTAACACATTTAGCCTGAAGATCTGCTTTCCCTTTTAATGTCAGTGTAAATTGACCACCCATGATGAGAAGTGTGCATATGCCATGTGGTCTGATATGAGGTAGGCAGAGGTGGTGACTTGCTTTTGGGGTTTGACCCAGAGTAGCTTTTCCCACTCTGGAGCTTCTGCACCATTACATGGATCTATATGCAGATATATACATGGACTGTGGGATGGGCCAACTCAAGGTCTCTGCAGACAAATTTTCCCTTGGGTGACACTTTGGGGTTGCTACATCATGGAAAGAAGGAAGATGCAGAGAGAGAAACCGCATGACATGAGGTGCCTGGTAGAACCAACACCACCAGCATGTCTGAAAACAGAAGCTCATGACTTGTTTTAACTTCCTCTGGGGTGTGGGGGGCCACGATGGAGCTGTGTGTGGCAGAGGGCACGGCAGGTCAGCACCACGGTGGCAGTGCGAGGGGGGATGCAGAGAGACCACACCACCCTTATTTACGTTTTTCTTGGCTCTGCAAGCAGCATTTCTTCCCTAGCTCTACAGCTGCTAAAAATAGCCACGCTAAATTAATGGCTTACGCTCTCATTAAACTGTTACACTTGCACTGGTCACTCCAATATGTCATGCCAAAAGCACTGCTTATTGCATGTTTAAAGTTTATGTCCTCCAGGTTTCTTTTTGGTAGTTGGACAGGTAATCCTGATTGTACAAGCATTTGCTTTTTCTTGGAGCAGTGGTTTCTTGGAGCAGGGTCAGCTATGGCCCAGGAAAGGTAGAAAGGTGCCCATGTCCAAGGTAAGTAGTCTCCCTGAGGGCTTCAACAATGGACTAGTGGGTTATTTCTGGAGGACATTTGATGGGCAGAACCTGTCCCAGGGCTGGGACAGGTGAAGACAGCATGTCAGGGCTATTTCTGCAGATCACCTCCTGTCATGAGCACTCTGAGCAGCTCTTACTGCAGGGCCAGAAGAGGAAGCGAAGCAGTGATGCTGCTAACCCCTTTAAATGTGTTCTTTTAGTGAGTCTGACAGATGGGTATCAGCCTATGTTTATTTCTCTGCTATCTGAGATACAACATTAAAAAAAAAACAACAGAAAACGTATGGGAGCCACGGCTCAGTGCTCAGACAGCTCTTGGGCTCTTTTTAATGCCAATTAAACACAGTCGTTAGGCTGGGACACTCGATGGGAAGTATGTCGGGGTGTGTGCATGTGTGCCTTTCAATTTAGGAAGATAAAAAATGGAAAACTTGTGTCAACGCAAGAGTTAGACTCCTGACTAGGCTGGGGACGTGTACATGAACCACGAGCTGTGTACGCTGTGAAGTACCTTTGAAAGCAAAGTCGTGGTGGAAATCAAAGCAGCCTGAAAATAAAACCGGTGGGGAAGTTGCCTTAAAGCACCTTAAAGTAGTGCCTCTGTTTTAGACATGCTGCCTCCTACAAATTAGACAGAAGAAAAGCAATGCACTCAGGAAATGTGAGGTGCTACTGATTTTCTTAGAACAAGAGGCATGGTACCAACACCTATTTAAATGTTACAGAGCTTTAACACTCTGAGTTGATACATATTTACTTTTTCTTTAATCTGCTTGTCTTTCTTCTCCCTTTGTTTCTTTACCACTTTTTGTTGTTTTAGTCTTAACTTGCGGAGTTCTCCTAGCACATGTTTTTAGCATTCCTAAAATCATAAAACTTGTGGGAAAGGCAAACAAGGAGCAAGGATTCACCAGTTCTCACCATACAAGAGCTATGGCTGAAGCAGTCAAGGAAGGCTGGGGTTTTCTGCAATATACGTAAGTAAGTGCAAGTCACTGTCATGGTATGTTAAAATCTAAAAATATGCCTATGTTGAGAAAGAGATGAATTGTAGGCATACAGAGTGGAGGTTCGTAAAATGTGACTGTAGTTTATGGTGCAGGATGTATATTCAATATGGGTTTTCTTATATAACCTTTAACTAATCATTTTTTAGTGAAGTGGTTAGACCTGCAGTTGACATGAAGGTGTTTTGTCTCCATTTTGGAGTGGTTCTAGCCCTGTGCAGATGTTGCAAGGTGTGTTCTTACTGCTGTTTGAAGAGCATTCAGTTCTTCTCCAGTGGTGCCATGAGCTGAACCAATGTCTCTGGTATGTAAAGATGACATTACCCTGTCTAAGATCTTTCAGCCAAGAGAGTTGTAACGCTGATCCTATATGTGAATTCTCTTGTGTGCATCTGCTGTGGAGACCCCCATGTGTCTGCCCTGGTTGATGACACCAAACCCTGTGGACACAGAAGGATTGTAATAATTATTTCTGGAGGGTGATTTGTACTGGAGACTGCAAGCTCAGTTACCTTCCGAGCTCACTGCCTACATAGTTCTGTGGAGAAAGGAGCTCTCCCCAGCTGGTGCTGCATTCGTCTGTTTTTCAGTCTGGTGGGTTTTCTTTTCAGACCCTCTCCCCTTCTTTCCTGAAAGAGGATAAAACCACCAAAACAAATAAAAACATGAAATTGGTTAAGAAACAAAACATAGAAATCATGAATGAGGAGCTGTGTTCTGCCCTCTTTTCCCCTCCCTGGGATAATTGTCTGCAGTCTGAAATGGCTCACCAAGCAGCCAGATGAGCAGTAGAGGAAGTGATGGAGTGGGAGGACAGGGGAGTAGGGTCAGCCCTTTTGGTGACAGAACTCATGTAACACATCAGCTCAGCCCATCTCACCTCCGGCAAGGGCAAAATTCACCACCTAATGCCTGTGGAGTGGAATTTTCTTCTTAAACTTGACTGGTGAATTTCCAGTAGATCCCCAGGTAATTTTAGTTTTAAGGAAGATTTACTGTCTTTCAGTTCATAGTGGTTTGCAAGCAAGCTATTTGACTGGCACAGTGTTACTTCTGCAGCTCCAGGACAGTGTGGGTGAGCTCTGTAGAGCCAGAATGACTGACCATGGCACAGTGGCTCAGTAGTTGGTTTGTTTGAAAACTCTTCCACACAAGTTTCTTGTCTCCACAAGGCATGAATCTCTAAACCTGCACTGCTCTAAAATCAAAACCAAACAGGAAATCTCTGCTGCTTGCAATTAAGGCCCCATCTGTAATCAGCACATCTATTGTAGAGCAAAGGCTCTCATTCTTGAGTGTTGGCTTCCTACCACTCACATTTTGTCACTGACTTGGAGTGATGGAGATGGTGGCCTCATCCCACAGCTTCAGAGAGATTGTGGTGGTGTTCAGAGGTGGGGCTGGCCATCTCTGTTCTGGGACACCAGGCTGCAGGGCAGGCAATCACAACAGCAACTCAGCCACTATAGAAATTCTGGGGGCATTGCAGATTTGTGGGTGGTTGTCGGAAATTTCAACAGCTTGTTTACTTGTGACTTCTTCTCATATGCACAGTTGAGCCTAAAATTCCACAGATGCAGGCTTCTGGTAGCATTTGGCCCTTTCCTTGCAGTGGGTGGAAGTGAAGAGATTTGTGGATTAGTGCTCAGGGGAATATATTAGTGCTCGGGGGAATAGAGACAGAGCCCTTGAAGATCTTTGTTGTTACATTTAAAATAAAATTTTATCTGAACTTTACATGATGTGGGAGTTTGGCACAGAGAACCAGCTTTATCTACCTGATCTGTGCTCATGCCTAATCACCAGACATGGTAGCAAAAACTCAATGTCATTTAGTAGAATGTCATACCAAGAGTCTGAAATTTTCTACTGAAAAACTGCTTTTTTCTCCAATGGCACCAGTGGTATAAAATTTAAGTTGGGAGAGGATTTCTCTCACACTAAGGTGAGTCAGAAATTGAATCCATTTACATGCCATCTATAATGCACATTTTTGTATTACTTACTTTACAATTCCAGTGTCAGCCAGGACCCAAGCTGGCTTGGCATACAACAGTACCAGTTGCAGTCCAAATTTCTGGACAATTTGAAAACTGCAAATGTAAGTGCCTAGGACATGTGAGATGTTTTCCTGTCTGGAGATACTGGTATTTTTCCACAGGTTATAGCAGAAGCCATCACTACAACTTAGGATAAAAACCTACCTTTTTAATGGCTAAAACAGTGAAGAGACAAATCCCACTCTAGGGAACATGAAGCCTTGACAGAACTGACTGCTCTGGACTGTGATATAATGATACATATTTCTGTGGAGGAGGGTTTCTGTGCTTTGAGGGGAGATGAGCCATCTCCACGGATCAGTTACTTAATCCTATTAATATAAATTGCGAATTTTTGTTGTGATGGCACCAATCTTATTCCAGCTGGCATTAAAAGCTGTCACTCTGGTGGGCAGACAAGTCAAGTTAGGAATAGCTACAGGAATTGATTTACCTCTCATGTAAGGCAAAACTATGTGTCACAACAGAGCATCATGCAGAAATACTCCCTTTAAATTAAATACTCCCTCTAAATATTCCCTCTTCTCAGCCTGGGCAGCGTGCTCAGCCAGTGTGGCTATTCCATGCTGCCACCCAAGCCTCAGGTTCTCAAAGCCAGCCCCAGTATCTCCATTTAGTGCTTCCCTGTGCTGTGTTCTTTCAGAGCACTGGCGGGTTGGAAGAAGAAGGCTGCGGTGTGCTGCAACTAGGAAAACCTCATCCTCCATCAGGCAAATCAACACAGTGATTTCACTCTAGATGCATCAGATAAAGGATCTGATCCCTGCCCAGTCCTGCCCTAATGTGGGTACTCAAGGGTGTCACTATACTGATTTTTTCCAGATTTTCTTTCAAAGCTTGTCCTTGTAGGAATTTTGGTCTGTTGTTGCTAGTAAGAAACAATCTTTTTTTAATGGACTGTAAAGACATAAAACAGTCTAAGCTCATATGACTTGTTAATTAAAGTCATAGTCAACAAGCATAAAATTGTACACAGCCACCCAAAAAGAGTGAGTGTGCCAGTCTGTGCAATTCAACTTGCATTTTAAATCCCGTCTATTAATAGCCAACTTTTTTACAGAAAACAGACCATAGAGCAGTTTAAAACTTTAATAAAAATTAACGGAAGCTTTTTTTTACTTTTCCTTAACTTTCTCTTAGCAAGTTACTTTAGGAGAACATCAAAGCTGACATTATTAGCTTGCCTGAAAACTGCTGAAAACCACCCACAGTACCTGACTCTGGGATTTTTTTTTGATTGGTGTGTTTCCTGGAAGAAATCAAAGTCCAGAGAGTTGCTGGCTATGAAGCTTGGCACACAGAGAAAGTGTTCTGGGAGTAAATAGACACTGGCTAATAAAGACTGTCCCACAGGCAGCATCCTCCTCTTCCTCCACCTATGATGTGGAATTAGGGGTTCCTTGGCTTTTGCATGTGGAATTAGACCTTGGTTGCAAAATAATTCTATTTGAGTGTTAACTTTGCAGAAAGAAACCTTGTTTTATGGAGGATATATTTGTATCTGTTATAAACAATGTTGCTTTGTGAAAAGACAAAAAATAGCATTACTACTCCAAAGTGGAAGATGACATTATTATTCACAGTGGAAAATGTCATTGCTGTGCTGATAGCTGTTGACAGGTACTTGTCGTGGCTGTGTGCTGTGATGTGCTAATTATTCTGAAGTTCAATCAGATGGCATTTTGTGTTTTCATTTCAACTGTAAAAACATGGTATTTGTGACATGTTGACAAGTGTGTGTTTAATTGCTCCGTGGATATCTTCCAAGCTCATGTGTTTCCTGCTTACTTGGTGAAGAAAGGTGTGTAATTAGCTCTCAGGCTATGGGGTAGGTTGCTCATTATTGTATTTTCATTTCCTCTGCAGTGATAAATCCAGAATGGTGACAAATGTGAAAACCCATCTGTGATGCTGAATGCTACCTCAACTGGATTGCAAAGGTGGAGAGTTCTGGCTGATTTTGCAAATCAAGATCATGAGCCACCCATGGTAAGAACTTCTTTTCTTTCTCAACTTCTCTCTGCCTCACTTCCCTTCACAGGTCTAGAACGTAAAGAAAAAGATCCAGATGAATCAGATATTAAAACTGTCACCATATATCTTGGGGGCAGTCTTTAGCATTCATACTTCTCCAGATTACACCTGTTGTCTTCCTTGCTTATTTCCTTGGGACTGTGTTTATTTGTGTAATTTGTGTCAGGGTCATGGTGTTCAATGAGGAAACAAGCCAAACATTACAATTGCTCCAGTCCAGCTCAAAGGAAATGAATTGGGCAGAGGTAACTGGAAATAGAGTTGGGTTGTCTCCAAGTCCAAGGTTGCTTTTCCCAGAACTCAAGGGGGCTTGGATCTAAATACCACAGCTATTGACTGTTCACGTGCAAAATGTACATCCATGTTTAGACACTGAATTTTGTCCTTTGTGGGTGATCAGGACAGATCTTTTCCCCATAGCACTCCTAGTCTGCAGCTGTGCAGGCCTGGATTCAGTGACTCTGGATCTTCCTCCTGGTCTTGTCTCTTATGGGCCTGCCCATGATAAGGAGTTTCAGAAAACTGAAATCAGTATGAAAGTTGCTTACAGTTTTCACTGATGCTGAAAGTTGCCATGGCAGATCCTAGTGAGGAGAGCTTTGAATAAACCTACTGAAATTTATGAGAAAAAAGCATGAAGATTACATAGCCTTCTTCCCTAGCAAGAATGATCTTCAGTTGTTCCTCATATCAGGAGGGAGATGAAGATGATGGTCTTTATGTGCACATATGCATTAGGTTGGCTTTAATCAGAATTTTATTACATGCAATTGTACAGATATTATAATATTAATATTTGGTTTTGTTGTTTTGTTTTGGGTTTTTCTTTTTTCCAAATACATTATATGGGTTGTTTTAAAGACAGACATATAAATAGCTTTCCTCAGGTAGAAAATAGTGTAAATTAAGTTAATTGATTGTTTGCTGCTTGGTTAGCAGAGCCCCTAACCAGATCCAGGAGTGTTTGGGCTCATAGACCCATGAGAGCAGCCTGAAAGCTACCACTGTGCAGCCTGGCTTGATTTTTGTCCTTTCAGAAACGATCTAGATTGGAAGCATGATTGCCCCTTGCGAAGTGATTCATACTTGTTGGTAACTGACATGACTGGGAGAAATGATGAGCAGGTGGTAAATATAATTCTTGTTGGCCTTTCTTACTTGATATGGAAGAGCAAAGCACATGGCTGTAACTCATAGAACTTTCTTCTGCTCTTCTTCCCTGTACTGCCATCCTCTCCAGGCTTGGCTTGCTGCTCTCTGTGATCCACCTGTCTGTCCTTCATGTGCTCCTTCACAAGTAGAGTTTGAAAATATCTGTTTGAAAGGGAGACTGGTTAGTTATGGCTGTGAGAAGGCGGGTGCCTTGTGTTTCTTGTGTGGTGGTCAGCGATAGAGCATTAACAATTTTAGGGTAATTTTAATGCTGAAGTAGAGTTCTGCCTCGTTAATTCTTGCTATATATAGAATTCAGAATAGCCAAAGTGTTTGAAGGATCAGTCAATCAAGCTGTTCTCTTCTCCCTCTTCCCCTTTAACCTTATAATGCCATGCCTCTCCTTAGCTAAACCTCTTATGCTCCAAGCAAGCTGGGAAGCAAAGCAGGGACTCATCTGAACGGGACAAATTTTGAGCCTAAATTTTAGCATGCCTTCCCTGTAACTTGAGCTGGGGGAGGAAAGGATCTGCTATTCAAGTTACAAGCTTATGCAACATCACAATAAGCTTGCCAGGATCTTCCAGCGAAGAATGTGCAGCCATGTTTTAATATTTATAGCCTATATAAAAGCACAGGGGAAATTATTTAATTTAGAACACAGAAAAGGAGAAATAGAACATATTTCTCCTGTTCCTCTCTTTGCTGGTGAAAGGACCAGCCACTGTGGTGTGAGAGATACCCTCATCTGAGACTTCTGCTTTTCTTTTGAAATGACCTTAAGTTATCCTGCTTTTCTGCCTTCTAATGCTATTTCTTTAAAAATTTATTTTCTCCTCACAAGGCTAAGTCAAATGGGTTTGATATGTAGGTTCTTGCTCTGGTACTTGAGGGAAAATGCATTCATTTGTTTTCATACACTGATGTATTGGCAGCGATCACATTATAGATATACAGGCTATTCCCTGCTTCCCCCTGCATTGTGACAATTTTTGAGTATAATAGCTAGTGAATTTAGTGTCTTGCAGCAGTATTAAGAAACATGAAAATAATTACCATTGCAATTGCCACAACTCTCATGTGGCATGTGCAGTTTAATGTTTTTATCTTGTTTGAAACTCTTTTTACAGACTTAGTTCCCTGTATTGTGCATTTCCTGTACTTATAAGGCAAACAAGACAGCAACTCTTGCTATCTGTACACAAGTATGACATTTTCCCTTTCCAGGTTGATGGAAGGGAGCCAGTTCAGGAGCTGTGGACTTTCGCATATCTCGATTTTACATCCATTTTTTTACATACATACATTTACATACAAACCTATAAGTTTGTAGATGTCCAGTGTTGTTCTTCTGAGCAGCACTGTGCACAAAAACAGACAGGCAAAAGTGCCCGAGTTTCCATGTACACACACAGAGCCAGAACAGGCAAACAAGCTTGGGATTTATCAAATTTTATCTTGAATGTGCTGCAGGAGAAGAATATATTACTGCTATGTCAGAGCAGTCAGGGGGAGCTGCCACGCTCTGGAGATGGTGGGACAACAGAAACAGATAAATTGAAGTTTGTGTAGCTACAGCTCCTTGTATACCTGTTCTGCGTACGAATGGAAAGGTTGAGTCCCTGCACTTACCATTTTGGCACTCTTCCTGCATTTAAATATTGCTTTGTCAAGCCTTTCAGCTTTCTAAAATATAGCAACTGCTGTTCTCCAAATGGCCAAGGAATACAGGGGAGAAATGCCCCTCACAACCCGTTTTTGTGTTGGTATTTTGAGGCTGTACTGGCACAAGCCCTGATAAATATTTGCTCTTTCAGGAGTGGACTGACTGGTTGTGGTCATTCTCCTGTCCTGGCTGGAGTGTTTGAGGAGGAGTCAGTGAAGGAGAAGTCAGCCTGGCCTTCCTGGTTACAACCTGACCTGGCCACCTTCATGTTATGAGGATTCAGCAGTCCAGTGATGCAGTGGATGCTCCTCCACATCTCCTATGAATGACTCACAATAACCATCTAATATGCGAGCTGGCTCTTCCAAAAAACTGAAGGTACAGACATTGCCAATATTCTTAATTGATTGTGGGTTTTATTGAAAGGGAAATAACCTTTACAGTTAGTCCTTGGCCTATATACAGTTCACTGGAGATACTTCCGATGTTCCAAATCTGGCATATTTGCATTATATTCTGCCCTATAAATGATTGTTCTGTAGCAACTCAGGATAGTTAGAAATGTATCCTTGTAAGATTTACAGTGTTTCCCTACAGAGGGTTAGAAGACCTCGCATATTTGGCTGTAATATTTTCTTTCCTCGTAAATATTTAAATTGTTTGCTGAGGGGATGCATCAGCTTAGTTTTATCTATATTCTGTTAACTCAGGCTTAACAAAAATGGTCCTCATTGACTTAGGTCTAGAAAACAACATTTACTATGCAAAGTAATTCGAAGTCCATCCTTGCTTTATCAAGAAACAAGTTCAAACTGCTTAAGGGGTCTGGAAGATAACCCAGCTGTATCACACCATACAAATATTGAAGCAGAAAGGTAAACCCAATAGTGAGTGTGGTTTGTAGGCAGCTATGCAATTGAGAGTTCACATCTGGATCCTTCTATCCTAAGTCCTTGCAACACAGCAACCACAGAAATACTTTCTTCAAAAAAATTGCCAGTGGCAAAAGCCAATCATAGCTGCAGTTGAGACTGTGGAATAACGAGAGATGCCTAAAAAATGTTATTGAGGCCCAGAGTTCTCAGGTGTGAAATCCAAGCATGGTTAGGAATTGGGGGAAAGAAATGGAGTTAAGCATGAGCCTAAGCATGGGCTTTGTCTGAAGGTCATCCAGCTGTTGTCAGTGAAACAACACCAGACAAGTTTTTAAAGTAGATGGATTGCATTTAATTAGGAGCTGGTTGTTGCAATGTTAACTTTTTCCAGTCCCATTTTTCAATAAAAATCTCAGCTGCACTTATACTGTAAAGGCAATGTAACATGTTGGTTAGTGATATGAGGCCTGATTTTAATTTATTTTTTCAACTTTCATAATTTCTTTAGTCAATAACAAACAAGGATGTGATTATTAGGATAAAAGGTTCTTTGCTTAGAAGTCATGTATTTCTCCACATACAATAAATAGCAGGTATGTGAGGATGAGCCAGCCCATAGTTCAACCAAGGGACATAGTGACACAGACACTGTGGGGTTTGGCTTAGATTTCTGGAAAGGTTCAAACTGAGTGGTAATGGTTTTATCAATCAGGTTAAAATATGGGTTATTCTTAATGAAGGTAGCTGGGATCCTTTCAGCCACACCAGTACCTGATGTACCCGGTCAGAATTACTGATATGAAAACTTGTACTTCAGATGAGGATTCATCTCCTCTTGCTTCAGGCATCTGAAAATGTGCTTCTAATCAAAGTTAGCCATCAAGCTCCCTTCTGCAGTTGTTGCAGAGAAAGGATGAGAGAGACACCTGCAAAGGACCATTCTTTCCACTTTTCTTAGACAGATGTCTTAAAAGGGACTGGTGGGTGAGGTGACTTCCCTCATTCTGCTGATGCAGCTATAGGCAGCTTCTTGGAATCTGAGCCAAATATAGGCTGAGTTTGACAGAAAACTCAGCTATAGCATTAAGCAATCTTTGGACTGTCTGTCTCAGGCATGAACAATGTCCCAGGCTCTTGAGGCAGGATGACACTTGTGCTGATCTTGTACAAAGTCACTGTTGCATGGTATTGGGCACTGAGTGCCTCGAGCATCACTTCAGAGGGAGCTGGCCCCATCAGTGACGGTCAGTGGCACATCCACGTCTGCATAGCTAATCTTGTTCAGGATGCTCAGCAGTGACAGTGAGGAAGGTCACGTACTTGTTCCCTGGTGTAGGAGCTGGGGAACTAGCTTGTGTCTTTTGCCCTTTGCTTTCTCTTGGTTGGTTTTTTTTTATTTTATTCTCATCTTCCCACCCTGCACACTTGACTGATGTTGAATACAGCCCATCCCTTGGGGAATGTAACTTTCATTTTTAGTAGGGAAATGGTCTTGCAATCATAAAAAATTGATGGCTGTCTGAAGCAGCAGTTAATCTTGCTTGAGAACTGCATCATTAACCTACAGCACAACGTACACATTATGGACACGTTTATAAATGGGAGAGAGTGCAGAATTCAGTTTCTAATTTCCTTCTTGTGGAGGCTCATAAAACTCAGAGGGAAAACACTGCCTTTGACATGTTGCCATGGCAGACCTCTCCGCTTCTATAGTTCCTTCCAGAAGAAGGATTGTTCTTTGTGGCCATGTCAGTGGAGCAGGACAGAACAGAAACCTTTCTGCTGTTCCTTTTTCAAGTGGGTGACTTTGGCATCTCTGTAGCGATGCCAGACATTGTGAGAAATGTACCTATCACCATGTGCAGCAGCCTAGAGCTGGGTGCAAGCAACCTGTAAGGCTCAGTGGTGTGAATAGCTGGCAACTGAGGCATGAAATGCCCAGCCTGTCAAGCTTTGGTCACAAGATGTCTTGAGTGGACCTGGACACCCAGGAAAAAAAAACTCTTTCTCCTCCTCACAAGTTTCTGACATGCTAATCAACTGGAATGTTGAATCTCCTGCCTGACCCTCCCAGCCCTCACAGAAGGCATTTGCCAACTCCACCGTCTCAGTCAAATAACTGTGAGTTACACCCATGATGTGACCTGAAATAGCAGGTGTGTCCTGAGCCTCATGTGAGCTCACATTACTAAGAATGGGAATAGAAGTTGGGGGACATCCAGCAAATGTTGGGTTCTCCCTGCATCACATTTCTGTCAGCAGTGGTTTAATATCTTCACCCACAGCACTAAGCCCCCACACATGTATGTCCAGAAGGACCAGGTGTTCTGTCCAGCTCAGGAAGACCTGCTCCACATGGATTTCCTAGCTCAACACAGATCTGTTTCCTCAGGATTGTCATTGTCCTCCCTGTCTTGATGCTTCACTTCTTCATCAGTGAAGAAAGAGCAGCAGTTTTTCCTCTGTTCACCTTTTTGTTCAGATTAAACAGATTTTATCATTTATACCTTATGTAAACTTTATGTTAAGCTGATAAAAAATGAGTGAACTTAGAGACATTTGCTGTAGTCAATGACTGAGACATGCTTTCTGTTATGAATTGCTAAACTTCTCTGTAAGGCGTTTTGAGTTTGGGCTTTTTATGAGGAACAGATAAACAAGATTTCTTCTGTATATTTCAAGTGAATTACATCAGCTTTTAGGAAAAATCACCATTTCACACATCCGAGTTCTCAGGTGTGTTCAGTCCGTTTCAGTAATCCAGTGGCAGAGACATGCCTAAATTTGTCCAGCTATGAATTCTTTCTGAGATGACTCTCTATCTTTGAAAGGGACTAGAAGGTCACAGCTAGCAACATGGTTTTTGGTTACTCCTAAATACAGTGAAGTTAGGGTTGCTCAAGAGGAATCTTGCAACTTAGAGATAAAAATGAAAAGATTCCAGTCTGTGTGAAAAGGGGGTTGTATTATAGCTGGGTACCTTAAGCAGTACAATTCATTTTATTCTTCCTGTTTTTCAGAGACAGTGACATTGGTTGGAACTGTAAAGAGTGAAAAGCAGTAGCTGAAAGCTTACTGTCAACAAACATCTTGTTGATCTGTGTGCATGCATCATTTCCATATAACCTCAGAGGTGTTTCCTGGTAAGATGCGATCTGCTTGCTGTTCTCCTAATTTGAAAATGATGGCAACAGTACTCCAGTTATGCTGTGGCCTTATATGCTTTAAAAACACATAGATGAGTGGGCAAAAAAAAATGTTTCCAGGGTCTGTTGAGAGCTTGTAATTGAATGTCTTATTTCTGAAGCATACTTCTAAAATTTCCATTCCTGCTTGTACACTCACTATGGAAATTAATTTGGTACAGAAAGGTTATTCTTGGCAATACAGAGATTGTCTTTGGGACATTTCATAGTGCAACCAGTCACTAAAACTAGACTTTGCTGTCCCAGCAGCATATCTGTAAACAACTGGCAGTGAATAGAGATCTTAGAAATATCCCTCTTCCTAGTTTTTATTTTTTGTTTAGAAAGCAAACAAACTGGAAGTATTTCTTTGCTCTGGAAAGGAGAGGACTGAAAGTTCTGGTGACAGCTGAGCTTAGCACCAGTAGGCAACTCATGAATTACACTCAGTTGTACTAATGCCCTGTGTACCTGATGTACAGAAGCCTGCTATTTAGCTGAACCACTCCTAAGATGTAGGATAAATGTATTTTCCTTACATTCTCAGCTTGCCCTCTTTAACCACTGACATATATGTCTTAAGGGACTTACATGTTAAAGAAAGAATCCTGCAAGGCTGTGCCTGCCATTAAACAAAAGGGAGGGCCAAAGTGTCTGTTTGCAGCATGTGCTTGTCAGGAATATTCTGGAGTCCTGCTGTGTGCCTGAAGGTTATGGGGACTACAATAACACAAAATGTACTGGGTCTCTCAGGCTGGACACTGGCCTGAGTGACTGTGGAGAGTCCTCTCATCCTGCCCTCTTGCCTTATCTTGGTCTGTCTTCTCTCCTTAGTGTTTAAGTGCTGCAAGGAATAATAAATACTTTTAATCAAGTAATTATGAACAAAGGAAGTACTTCCCAGTTTGTTAGTAATGGGGGTCATGGGAGATTTCCCCTTTGGAGGAAACATATTACAGTTCTATATGAGCATCAGAAATGGACTCAGCCACTCACAGGTCAGTGCCAAAGCTGTGCCGGGAAGGCGTGTGAAGTGTCACATGAACAGAAGGAAAAACCCTGAGTTTTCTCTCATTCATCTCTGCTTTCAAAGCAGCTGAGAACATCTGAAGCTGGGCTTAACTTCTGCATTTAACAGGCTTTGTATTCTACATCCGTGTAAGTTGTTACCAGAAATCGGCATCCCAAGGGAACTTATAGGTACTTGTCATGTGAGCATGTTTTATGTCCCAGAAGCTTACTCTATCACCATCACCACTTGTCATCTCCATAGGGATGGGTCAAGTGCTTTTGGGCTCGCTGTTCCCCACTGCACCCATTCTCCAGATCCTAAATAGCACAAGAAGATTAATTCCTCTTTCGTGCTGGGGTAGTGTGGTCGTTTAAACTTAGTTCAATGGACATAGATAGATTCTGCCATCTTTCAGCAGCAATACAAACTCCACAGTCAGATCTTGCTAGAAGTCCAGTCTTGGTCAGATCTATGATAAATGGCAACTTAGAGAGTCCTGACTGTCCAGCCTGGATGTTCTCTCCGGAGAGTGAATAAATTTGCTCTTGGCAAGGGGGCCTTCTGTATTGCAGACAAATATCCACTAGAAACTAAACTGGGACCAAGCCAAAAATAACTACTGGAGGTTTAAGAGAGTATGTCAGGATTTTGCCCTATGATCCTTAACAAGAAAAAGAAAACTCTTACCTCGCTCTGGATGGAAGCTTATTTTTCTTGTTACAAATTAAATAACAATGATAGAAGTCTGACCTTTTCCACTCCAAAATCTAATCCCAAAGAAACAGAGTTACTGGAGGCTGATTAATTATTTGATCATGCAAGTGCAGGCCAGCCAAGCAGTTTACCTTTCTTGCATGGCTGCTGTTCCAGTTAAGAATGTCACCTCAGAAATTAGTCAGTTTAGAGTTTAAACTGAGGAGCTGTAGAGAATTTCACACATTAAAACTGGATTCACACCCACACCTGTTTCTTAAGCAAAAGTAGGTGTCCGTATAAACACAAAGAAACAAAGAGCTCTTGGAGGGATGGGGTGTTATAAACAGCTACTGAGATTGCTGGTAATATGTTAGAAATCTTTCTGTGGTAGATATTTTACATGGCATCCCTTGGTTTTAAGCAATGTGTATTTCGGATCTACAACTACTCAAAATGTCTTGGTGACAGGGTGGCAAAGCCAAGTAGCTGCAAGTGCTGAAGGGAGAAGGCACTTGGGGCACAAGTCACTGGCAGGAGAACACTGCTGTGGCTCTAACACAGGGTGCACTAAGGCAGAGCATGAAGCTGGGGGCCAGGGACACCCACTGATGCTGGCAGCAGGAGCTGCTACTTGCTCTTGTCCTCCCACTGCCAAGGCTTCAGGCCAGAGAGCAGACCCTGCACCAGCCTGGCTGGAGGACTCTGCATGGGAGCTGGGCTGTGAAGTGAAGGAGAGCCACTGTGCTTGCAATCTGCAGGCACTCAGCCTACCCTGCAAAGGCACAGGCTTGTTTGCATCATCTCTTCCTCAAAATGTGTAACACCGGCTGAAGTGGCTATTTTTTTGACTTGCCATTATGGTTTTCTGCAGTGCCAATGGAAAAGCACAGGAAGAGGTTTTGCATGCATTTGACAGAGTTTTTGTGCCCAGAGCTTTTGCCAAGGGGCATTTGTAAATTTTGACTATTTGCTTGGGATTTTGAGATGACCTTCAGTCTTTCTGGATGCAAGACCATGCATCACTACTGGCCGCATCACTACTGGCCACACCACATATTTACGCTTATTTCTGTCCCAGGAATTGTGCTTAGACACCTGGAAACACTTGTCCCTGAATGATAGTGAGGTACTGGGATAGATTATCCAGGAAGACAGTATTATCTTCAGTGCTGGAAAGGCCTCTAAGAAACATCTAGAAAACTGTCAGTCAAGCAGGGCATATACCAAGTTCATCCCTGCAAGGATCAGATCATTTCCAGCTCTGCAAGTGTGAATTCTATGTACAAAAAATTCCTAGAGCAATGTGGGCATGCCCACTGTAGCATGAGCATTTGTGCTGTAGCCTCTCTACATATAAAATATTCTCTGGCAAGAAATGACAATTCTGAAAAAACTCCAACTTTTCAGAATAACCCTCTCTTGTACCCTTATAATGTGTCACATCCCTCTCAATGCTGTTTCTTCATTCCTGCTGAGACAAGGGCTAATCTGTAGTTCTCAGTAGAAGTAGTCTATGTTATAAATACTTCCTTTCCCCCTGTCAAAAGGTAAAGGTGGAAACAGCTAACTGGTTAAGAAAGGCATTTTGTTGAAAGTGTGTTTCTCCGTATGACAACGTGGTTTGGAGAATATTCTGTTTATGAAGAGTGGTTTCTATCAAAGGGGAGTATCTGCCAGGAAGAATAAAATACTCTGGTGTGGACTTCTCCCACACTCCTTTCTGTGTCCAGAAGCCCCCACATTCCAGGTGTGAATTTCCCCTTCTATTCCTCTCTATTTGTGGATTTTGGGCAAATCTCATTCATCTCCTCTGAGCTCAAGTTAAGTGTAGCAGAGCATAAAGCTCCAGTGCAGACTGGAGACATTCCTTATCTTATGCATCTCTTCCTGATCTCTGCAATGATCCTCTGACAAAAATGCAAACAAGAAACGTTTTCAAAGGATTTGTGATGTCTGGGGCAAGAAAGAATTTCCAACCAACCCCTTCATCCCACCAGCTGTCAGAACTCCCCCAAAAAGGCCACAGGGGTGATCATATTTACATTAGTAGTACAAGAGGAGGTTTATTCTGAAATGACAGAAAATACCCTTTTTCTGTAATTCCTTTTTCTAGCTGTACTTGTGGTGGGAAGCCCCTTACCTCTAAAGGAATGTCACAGTACCTGTTGAGGGTTTGGTAAGTGCCTTTGGTGCGGGGAGCAGCTGAAACATGGTGTTGTGGGCAGCCTACTCAGGCCAAGGCCTGGTTTTAAAATTTAAGTGAGCATAAGATCACTGGTGCTGCACCAATTTTGAGATGCCCTGGTGTGACAGCAAGGACTGTCTGAGTGTATTTATCAATATAAAATGAAAAAAAGAGAAAAGACAGGGTAAAAGAAGCTTATACTGTAAAGCTTTATTTATACAGACATAGTCACCCTCAGCACAGCATTGTTATACTACTGCTTTAGCAGCTTCGGCCCTTGTCAAAGCGGAAAAATGGTCTCAGGTATTCACTGCTGCAAAATACCACTTTGGTAAAGCTCCTGTATCCCTGAAACAAGCTTTAGGTTGTGGATCATTATTTTGGGATGGAAGGAGAAGAAAACAGTTGAGCTATTTTTTTCCCCTCCCTTCTTCCTTAGTTCATTCTTTTTGCCCAGCAGCTCAGATTTCAGGAGAAGGCTTCAGGTGAATGACAGTGAATACTTGCACTTTTCTCCAGTTCTAGGTGGTGGGACTCATATGAGTTCATTGCAGAATAAGAAGCCAGTGGCACTTGACTGCCAGCCTCCCCTCACAGACTGGTTATCCCACACTGATGAATGTCCGTGAGCAGACGGTGCCCGGCATTTCCTTCCCGCAGGCCTTTCTCTCCCAGCTGTGTGGTGTCCCTACCCAAAGCCACCTGGTCACTAAGTAATCCCACTCATGCCAAGAGGCCAGTGGCAGACCATAGTTGCCTCCATCAGGAGCTCAGAGATCTGATGGTGGCAGAGAATATTCTGAGCTGGAAGTAATCCACAAGGATCATCAAGGTCCAACTCCTGGCCCTGCATAGGACAGCCCCAAGAACGGCAACGTGTGCCTGAGAGCATTGTCCAAATGCTTCTTGAATTCTGGCAGGCTTGTGGGGCGTGTTCCAGTGCCCAGCTACCCTCTGGGTGAAGAACCTTCCCCTAATATCCAACCTAGCCCTCCCCTGGCACAGCTTCAGGCTGTTCCCTCGGGTCCTGTCACTAGTCACCATGGAGCGGAGATCAGCACCTGCCCCTCCGCTTCCCCTCGTGAGGATGTTGCAGACCCTCAGTCTCCTCTTCTCCAGGCTGAACAAGCCAAGTGGCCTCAGCCATTCCTCGCGCTGCTTCCCCACGGCCGCTCCCCAGCTCCGCGGCCCTGCTTTGGGGCAATAACCCCGAATTTAGCGATTTCCCTAAGGCGCCAGGCCGGGCCGTGCCCCCCAGCGCCGCCAGGTGGCGCTGCCGCCGCGCGGGCCGTGCCCTCACCGAGCCCCGCGGCCCCCGCGCTCCCGGCTCCGGGAAAATAACACACCTTCGAATTATTATTTTGTAAGTACTGTTGAACTCCTAAGTCCTATACGAGGAGGTACTAAGGGGGGAAAAAAAGATAGAGAGAACTTTTCTTTGTTCTGACTTATGTGTTTATTCGTTTTATCTAAATGCATGTGCTTCCTTTTGGTGCTAGAAAATCTTAACTTCCACATAGTCTTAGGAACTGATGCAGAGATTCGAAAAGAGCTATATTTTAACACACACGAAAAATAATTATACCTTAATTTTTGGGAATGATAGCTAGTTGGCTTTTTTTTTTTTCTATCACAATAACAAGCACAAAAGATGTTTTTCTCCAAATTTTCACTGACATCGCCTTTGTATGCATCACATCAATGCATCTTTGTGATGTGTTGTCTTTCTCCTCATTACCAGTGACAAAAAAGACGTGGCCATAAACTTTGCCTTAGTATTAAATAATTGTGCAGGCCATGTACCACCTCCTCTGTGCCCCGCTGCACCTCCAAGGGCAGGAAACCCTGCTGTCCCCTCAGGGGCTCAGCAGTAGGAGCAACTTGGATTTGACTCACCTCCCACTTCTCAGGGCAGCAAAACTCAGTTTTGTCTGTGCCTTGATCTGTTCCTCTTTCACCCGTCATTACAAAGGAGGAGGAAATTGTAGTTTAGCAAAAGGCCACCCATTTAGCTGGGATCCTGGGCCTCCCTACTGGGAGAATGTAGGGGAATTCCAGTCCCAGCAGGTGAAGCTCTGTGTAGGCAGGAGAGCAAAAAAGAAGTTAATTTTCGGGCCCAAGTCCTTATTTTCTATTCCGAAGAGACCTAAGGGACTCTGTTTTTGATTGTGGTTTTCATTATATGTAGAACTGGCCCTGGGAGCCTACAAAAATCCCAAGTGCCTTAAGGCTATAAAAACACCAGACTCTCCATCCTTTGTGGGAATCTCTTCAGTAAGCCAGATTTTGCAGCTGATGTTCATCACTGATTTCTCCCTGAGCTTCACTCAGAGCTCCCCACACCCCATTTGTAAATGTGTATCTGCTTGAGGGCAGAATGTAGAAGCTGCTCACTTGCTCCCAAAGAGTTAAATGAAGGGGCAGCACAGATCTCCTTACCTAATCTAGAGCTAAGATAGCACCCTCTCAGGCTGCATGGGCATTGCTGCCCTGCAGCTTTCCCTTTCCTCCCTGGTGGGAGAGAAGGGCAGTCCCTTCTGTCCTAGGGTGCTTTAATCTCAGGCAATGTGATGGCTGCAGCAGCTGCTGCTCTGGGAGCTGCGGTGGCTGCCTGCCCCGGGCTAACCAGGCTAAGTTGGTGTCAGGAATGTGCGAGATAGTCCCTTGTGAGGAAGCCGGTACTACAGCTGTCTGGAGTGTTGTATGCATCAATCTGGGCCTGATATTCAGGAGAAGAAAGGGGATTAACCAGTCATACACAATGTCCGGAATTGCTGGGGGAAGAGGCAGTTGCCTAATCATCATCTTTTACCTGCAACTGTTACCTAATCATTATCTTTTACCTGGATCTCTGTGCATCCATACGCTGACCCATGGTCCCGAGCACACTGTAAACCCACTGGGAGAGGTGCTGCTTTTTCATTCAGGGTGTGTCCAGTACACTATTCTGTGTACTTTCAGTGGCCTTTTTCACTTATTAGATATCTGTAATGACACCATGGCTAATTAGCAATGATGGACATTGCAAAAGCAGAGAGTTCAGAACATATTCAAGAAACATGTTGGAGAGTAGGTGAGACAGACCATAAAGAGCTTTTAAGCTGTTACTGATTGTGGGTGATGCTGAAAGAGTGCACAGAGGGAAGTGACTGCTCCTGTAGGAGAAATAGCTACGGTTTACACAAGCAAGGTCACTGGGATGGGAACACTGAAATTCTGTATTCTGGCTTGCTCTCCCACTTTTGGTTAGGCCAGAAGTCTTCCATCTTTCCTGAAACATTGGTGGCTCTGTGTGGCAGTACCCTTTTTATCTGTGCTTTGGAGGTAAGGGAGCTGAGGCACAGCAGATGAAGCGCTGGCCTTACATAGCATCTTAGTAGTAGAGGTAGAGGCAGAATAGAAGTCTGCAGGTGACAGTACTAGAAATACCAGCCTGCTTTTCTTCTCTGGGGAAGAAAATACAGTACGTGGAGGGCATGATGGTAACAAATCACTCTGTGTGAAGAACAGTGCTGGTCCAGAATTGGAGGTCCTCCTAGTGTGTACTGAACATAAATAATTTGCCCGCAAGTCAAATGGAGAAACAAAGAACTGCACCAGCTCACCTTTGAAAAATTGCCTTTATTAGACCAGTCTTGCTAAAATTGCTTGGAGCAACAGATTCTAAAATTGAGCTACTGAATTAGTCTCGAATGGAAACTGTGACAGCCAGCCTTAAAGTGGAGAAAATTGGATTTAAGAATTGCACCTTGGGCATAGCAGGATGTCTAGGAAGTTGCTGTGCTGTAGCTGATGAACTCATATGGAGCATGGATTTCGTGCTGGTGAATAGCAATGTAGTAAGTGTTCTACAAAAACATTACAAATCCAGGCTGGAGAAAATCCCTTTAAAGAGGTGACCCAGGTGAGAAAATGCTTTGTAGACAAGTACTCTGCTGTGAGCAAACTGCAGCCCTGGAGGATTACAGTCACTCTCACAATCGTGTGTGGTATGTTCCCAGTTGATGAGGAAGGAGGAAGGAATGGCCTTTGAAACAGAGCAGTGAGAGTGGAAGGGCAAGAGCTTTTGCATGATTTCAGCTGTGCAAACAGCATTTCCAGGGTCAGGGCTCAGTGATAAGGACTCTTGAAGGAATGCACCTCTCCTAGATCAGGAAGCCCTATGGCAGTGATATGCCCTTAGAACATGGTAGGCTCTGGCTCCAGGGGTACAGGTAAGGAAACGGTGAAGGTAGGTGTAGAAAGTTTTGAAAGGAGCTGAACACTTAAATAAGTTAGGTCTGAAAGGTTTTGTGGAGAAGATAGTAAGGCTTATTAAGGTCCTTCTAATATCAGCTTGGTTTGTGCACACAAGGGGAAAAAAATCCATTACTATTACCCGACTCACAAATGATGGTTTCTAATTTTGAAGAACTCAGTTTTGTAAGTTTTTACATGGAAGAAGAATCTTTTTGAGAAATACTTGTGAATACCTTTGCTTGTTGGGGTGCCAAGGGGCCTAAGGGTTTGTAGGACTAACACGCATAGGCAGTAACACCCAAAAAGCATTAAGGCAAAGAAAAAAACCCAAAAACCCAAAAGAGCCCCTCCCCTTAGCAATTCTACAAAACAAGATTTTTTTACAGTGGATTTTCCTACTGATATGCTGTACAAAGGAATGCAGCAGCTTTTTGGCATTAAACTAAAGGTTGTTGCAGTTTTCTCAGAGACCCATACCACAGTTCTCCATCTGCCTACAGGTTTCTGTATGAATGTCTAGTATCAGGATCCTTTCTAGAATGCAGGAATCATTCTTGGCTCTAGCTATCAATATATTCCTTAAAATAATCAAATGAGGTCAGTGTGGTGAGGTTTTTAAACTCTGGAATATAAATTCATAATTTCAGCATTTTGTAGTTACTCTGTGTTAAAGAGTCCACATTCACTGGCAATCCCTGAGCAGAATTCTAGCTTAGCTGACAGTTTCAGTGAAGATTTTCTGTGCACCTTGGGTGATTTAACTTAATCCATCTCCCTGTCTCAGCTCCTTATCAGCAAGATGGGGGTGATAACACCACTCCATAGGGGTGACATGGGGATAAATGTAATCAAGAGATTGTGCAGGCATTAGTGTACTAACAACCACAAAATACCTAAGATTTCTTATCTAAATATGAAGGTTAATTGCACTCTTGAGAGGTAGCTAGCTTGCATTCTTTTTAGCTGATAAAAGGGAGCATGCTTTGTCCAGTTTCAGAGCACGCATCAAGAATGCGGTTGTATAGTGTTGGACTCTTTTTCAGCTGCAAAACGACTGCCATGGATGTAGCACGTGGGTACGTAATGCTCTCTGAAACTCCCAGGGTTGGATTTCCAACAGAGCTGCACACTCTAAGTGGAGATTTGACATTTTCTAAGGGATTCATCTCCCATTGAGAACAAGAGGAGACTCTGGGAGCTTAAGCGCTTTTGAAAAAAAATCTGGCCTCTGTGCAGGAGCTGAGCTTTCTTAAGACTGAAAAAAATGGATGAAGGGTGTGTGAAATCAAACCATAAACGAGCTCGGAGCAGTGGTGCCCTGTGACCTGGCTGGTGAATGGAATAGTGTGAGTGTAATGTGCACACGGATGGTGAGAGAGAGAATTATCACAGAGCTGATGAGGCACCTGGATCTGAGTTTCAAAAGGTTAATATGCTTGTCAGAAGACAGAAGTTGGTCTCTACTGGCAGCAATAGCTCTTCTAAGCTCTTCTGTCTATTTGTTTTACCAAAGCTGTATGCATCAGTATTGTGCTTTTTAGCCACATATGTGGCCTTTAAGTCTTAATCCTGATCTGACTAGGGTCAAATTCAAAGGCTTTTCCCTGCCCCATACCATTAAGCTTCTGATATGACTTTTATTGTGAGGCAGTCAGGCATTATACTGATTCCCGGGTATAAAAATGCACAGCTGTATTTTCCTATTATGAGAGGCATCCTGCTCTGTTCACACACACTGGACACCCTGCAGAAGTTTTTCACTTTTGGTTGGATTGAAGAGCTTTGAAACTATCCAAATGATGATTTTTTTTTTTCCTGTTGCTCAGTCACTGCTTTTTTGCTCCTGTTCTGAAACTGTCACAGATATGCTGGAATACCAGCACACATTGAAGTATAGCTGTCATTCCTTTGTAGCACTCTTGCCTTGGAGCTCTGCATGCTAGAAAAGGACATGTCCAACCCTCTTCTTCTAGATGGTCTTCTGCAGAGGGAGCGAGCTTGGCCAGGTGGAATTAGTGTGGTATATTATCCCTTCTATCAGATAATGAGTACCTGTATCTGTTTCTGTAGGAATACAGGTTTTCTGTAGACTTTGCCCTCAGTTTCTCTCAGATCTGTATGGATCCTCCCTCCAGACACTGCTGGGTTTTAAGGCTCTGTAGTTTTCAGGGAATGTTTGCCATTCCATGTGCTGTCAGGCTTCCTTCCAGCTCTGTGTCTTGCCTTGAAATTCTGACATTCTAGGGTGTATAGAGGAGTGTAAATCGTGGGTATGTTCCTAGGTGAAAGGAGGCCTCCCAGACACCTTCCTAGAGGGGCTTAATTCTGTTAAAGAGTGGTAATGGCTGTCTCTCTTACGTAGGTGAACACCTTAGCATCAGCCACACTGTCCCTTTTCTCCACTCATCTTATACCTGTGAGCAACTCCACCTCAATACTGTGCTCCCCAATGTCCACTTCACAGGCAATACCATGGATGAGAAATCAAGCTATGGAGAACAGCTGTATTCCCTCTGTGGTGCAGACAATCCAGTTTCATCTGAGGGCACTGGCACTGTGTTTTCAGTTCTTGCTCTCTGTCCCAATCAGGTACCAGACCCAGGTACATCCCTTGCTTGTGATCTTGGAAGATCCAGCCCAACATGCCGATGGGGATTCTGACTTCACTTCCTTCTCTTTGTAGCTGAGAGGTTTTAAACTGAAATGGGAGACATTAAACTGACACTTATTTGCCTTCTGTCTAGGGTAACTGGTAGATTAATATTTTGGCTGAGAATATATTTTATGCTAAATACAATATTTTACAAGACTCGAAAATATAGAAGGGTTTAAATGTTTTGCTTTTCAGGTTTTATGTGCAATAAAATGATGACTGGTATCAAATAGGTGTAATTTAATTTTTATGTGACTATTTCTCCCTCTCCAATTCTCAAATAAAATGCTCAGCAGCTTTTAAAAAGCCCACCTGCACTAAGAGACTTCTTTTTGTTGGCCTCTAGAGCACTAGTTTTAATTTGTTAACAGGAAAATATCTTTGAAGGAGGATTATACAAGCTAAGAGATGTTTTTAGAATGGGAGAGAGAAAGTGAAATTGCAGGCAATGAACTCCTGGAAACAGACTCAAGCATAGGATAAATAAGTGCAGCCTTAACTGTACATCCTCTTCTGCAAGGTGCGTTCAAACTGTTTAAATTCTGCCTGTTTTGCTTGCTGCATGGGGGAGGTCCTTTAGCCAGACCATCCTGCTGCCCCTTGTGCTGCAGCTAGCAGGAAAAACCAGAATTGCTACTGCTCTTTGTAAAGGTGGTTTAGATTCTTTAAACCAATTGGTGCTGCTCGTAGGAATCCCTCTGGCAGATTTTGATCTTAATTCAGTCTAAGGTGACCTTCCTCCTCTACTTTGTTAGTCATCAGGTTCAGGACTCTGGGCAGAAAGGAGCCTAAATACATATATATGGAAGTGCAGATGAGGGAGTTGTTCTCTGAGTTCAACAAAGGGAACTTGGTCTGCTCATGGAGCCCCCCTTTGAGGGCTACAAAGGGCAACAACTTCACTGTGGGGTCTCCAGCGGTCATGGCCATGAAATAAAGTCATGGAAAGGGATAAGATGGAAGATGCCAGCCACTCCTGCAGCACGCTCTGAGGATGGCTCAGCACTCTATTCCTTGTCAGTCTTGAGCATCTCTGTCCCCTGAGAACAGGAAGATTCCTCAGTGGAGTTAAAACATCTAATTCCTTTCACAGATTTTCTTCTGAGAAGGTTCTGACATACAGTGGTGGCAGCATTGTGTTACTTGTACATTAACTGTTTTTCTAACATGAGGATTTGCTGAATGAAGTGTATTTCACTGCTCTTTGAACAGTAAAAACCTGGAAGCCATCTTCTTTATTCTCAAAAGATATATACCCACACAACTCTTACCAACATAAATAAGGTTTCAGAAAGTTAAGGATTGCTGAACTGAGCTGATAGCATTCTACAAACAGTGAAAAAAACCACCAAAAAAAAAACCCACCCCAAAAATTACATTTTTGTTGCTGTTTAAATGGCTCAAGTAGACCATCTGCTTCTGAAACAGCTCATGTATTTCTGCTTCTGGAATTGCTCATGTGTTTTTGGATTTGGTTACAAACTGACCACAGCATTGCAAACAGCACTCATCTGCAGAGATGTCTGTTTTTATACTCAACATGAGACTGGCAAGAGAGATGTGTCTAATCAGTGTTTTAGAAGTCAGACAGGAATGGTATGACTCCAACTGGCACAGCCATGTCCTTGTAATATCACTTCACTACCACTTAATTTGTATAAAATAGGAAAAATTTAAAATGGATATTAACATAATGGGAGCAGCCAATGAATCCCTTGTTTGTGGAAAAAGAAAAACGTCCATCTAAGGTGACTTCACTTTAGCCTTCTGTGATTCACATGGGATGTAGAATTACAGCATTTGTTTTTAAGCAGAATTATGGATGAGGCCCAAGACTAACCAACAGCTCAGTTATTTCTTCCTGATGCACTTCATTAATAGCCCCTGTACCTCTCACCTCTATGAAATTGGCAGCTAGTGAGGTGCCTGTAAGAGGCTAATTGCCTCCAGAGTCAATTGTCCTGGAGCCAATTGTTAATCTCCTGGTGTTAATTGCCAAAAGCAGGGGAAATCAGGGTAGGCAGGGGGCACAGGAGCTGCATGCATATTAGAGCTGTGTCAAAAAATGCAGGTGTTCAACTGTGCTCTGTGAGACCACGGCAGAACTCAGCACGTTGGAAACATAATGAGGCACAAGCTGGGTGCAAATCCTGCATGTTTTGCTGCATTTTTCAAACACCTTCAGGTTGCTACTCTATGAGGGAGCTATAAAGCAGGTGGGGTGGAATCTGGGCCCTGAGAAGGTCAAATATAATGTACCAACGATCTGACTGGGGTGTCTGTACTAGCTGTTGTTGAGGTAACACTAGCAGTGCTGTGATGGGTTGAGAAAGAAAAAGATTGTAAGTGCAACAGTTGTATGGTTTAGTTCTCTGTTTTGCCATGGCTTTTCAACATAACGTTTCCAGACAGAAAAGTGAATTTAATTCTAGAGCTAAATGAATCTCTGGAACTATTCTAGTAGCTTCAGTTGAATTGATCCCATCTCCATAAAGATATGTCTATGGTGTGTTTGACTTGTGCTTTTGGATCTGCTTTTCTAGCATTAGATGATTGAGTACCTTCCTGAAAAATAGAGAAAACTGTGCTACTTTATGGATAAGCTAGGATGCATAAACTATGAAGTTATGCAGTCTGTAGTTTGAGCCAAAAATCTGAGCAAGATATGTTTGGTAAGATACCTATTATGCACACAATCTGTTGAAAAAAACCCTTCTCGGCTCTTTTTTCAGTCTGTCAGACTGGTGACTTCTGAGCATCCCAGTTTACAGCTTCTGTCTAGACTATGGTTTGACCTTTTGTTCCTGGTGTCAGATGGTGACTTTCAAGACCTCGAGTCTGCTGCTGTTGGGCAGTGATGGAAGTGTGTATTCTGCTAACCTGAGCAGCTGGAACATCTGTTGGGGGAATAAAACCATCAGCTGTTTGTCTGGATGTTTGAATGATAAGAGACTTTGGCTGTGGGGCTTTGTCAGCATGTGTGACAAATGTTTTATCTCCCAGTTTACAGTAAAATTATTTAAAATAAGTACAGATTACTTTGGATATTTTTAGGTTTTTTTTAATCCTTTTTTTTTTTTACCTGGAGGGAATGAATACAGAAGTCTACTGTGTCTACTGTATATTGTAATGGACATTTTGAAAACTAGTGGCAACAACAATTAAGTTAGCTTACAAATTCCAGTCTGGAAACTGCCTTCATGACTCAAGGGGCTGAGAAACACTTGAAAAAATAGCCCTGAAGATTTTTTGGATGCTGGTGACATGAGTGGGAAAATTAAATACAAAAAAGGAGGAGGTGATATTATCACATTGATAGTGTTATGGTTACTGAGCAGCGTAACAGCAACAGATTTGAAGAGCACCTTGGTTTTGATTCGGTTTTCATGCTGGCTGCAAGCTGTGCTTTTAACACACCATGTAGATATGCTGAAGAGCCATCTACAAAGTTCTACCCTTCAGCATATTTCTTTCTCTGTGTAATACAGTCCACTAACATGTATAGGAGTAGTGAAGAAAAGAGGAAATAAGCTTTGTGACCTAGTTCTATACACAAATTAGAAGGCTTAATTCAAGGCACAATCATTTCATCAAGTGTGTGTTGCAACTTAAACTGGCAGGATGATTGGGTCCCTTGAGAGAGAATTTTGTTTTGATTTGTTTTTCCCTGCCCTAACTGCAAAGCTACTTGATATTTGCTTTAATACATATGGATTTGGCACCTGCAGCTAGCATTGTGACAGATGTACTTACAAGAATTAACACGAATTTATAAGTAAAGTAATGAAAAGCACAACTGAAAAGATAAAGCTAAAGGCAGGCCCTGCCACTGAACTTAGTTGTTAAAGAAATGGCCTGTTTTTCTTTTTTTCCCTCAACTCTGTACCTTCTGTACAGTCTGAAAATAGTGAGTTGTATAACATCAAACCAAAGCAACAAAGTTACAGGTATTTTAGGGAAATCTCTTCTGTGGAATGGAGAGGATGCCCTCTTACAAGGGAACTTCTCTCAGTGTCCCCAAAAGTGCAGTGAAGAGAAGTGCTGTCACAAGCCCTTGCTTGCTGCTATACCCTTGATTGCTACCCGAAGAGGAAAGGTAATCTCCTAGCATGCAACAGGTATTCCCTCATCCCCAAGCATGAAAGCCTCTGAGATCAGCAGCCCTCAGAAACACAGCAGTGGCTGCCTGCACTTGAGGACCTGTGAGTGCATTTTTACTGTAATGGCTTGTATGCCTTAAGGAGCACTCTCTGCCTTCAGCGATGGAAGAAACCTGTGGTTGGCCTTCAAAGCGGGGAGATCTGCAGGGAAGCAGCCAGCCTGAGGAACACCAGAAGCACTAATGCTACTGCTGAGAACTTCTGGAGGAAGGGATGGTGTGGTTCTCCAGCCTCCCGCCTGGGATTTGTGCCAGTGGCACAGAATGCTACTGTTCGGTCCTGTAAAGCCTCAAATCTCATTTCAGTAAAGTTGTGTTAATGTGTATCCAAGCTGTGCACACACTGCTAAAATCCACGTCTCTAAAGTGCTTTCTGGTCATGGTGTATATTCTCCTTAGAATGAATCACAGATGTTTTGTTGTTTGGGATTTTTTCCCCTTAATCCCATCAGTTACATGGTGGGCAAGCATGCTGTGGTTTGAACTAGGTCTGTTTAATTTTTTACTTCACAAACTTGTGGTAATATGGGAAAGGGAGGGGAAGAAAGGTTTACAGTCCAAACACACAAAGGAAGATCATATCTACTTCCTCAGTGTATTGGACTTATGTGTCCGGGTTTTGGTAGCAACCAGGGGCTGGCCCCTTGCCGGATACAGCTGGCTCTAAAACTGACCCACTGCTGTCCAAAGTTGAGCCCATCAGTGAAGCTGGTGGCACCTCGATGGAAATGTGTTTAAGAAAGGGTAAAACATGCTGTGTGGCTGTTTTGAGAGAGACAAATGAGGAAAAAAAAATAACAGCCCGGCAGGCACCAAGGTCAATGAAAAAAGAGAGGGAGGAGATGCTCTGAGCACTGGAGCAGAGGTTGCCCTACAGCTTGTGGAGAAGGCTGTGGTGAGTCAGGTCATCCCCCTGCAGCCCATAGATGACCGTATCAGAGCAGATATCCACACTGCAGCCTGTGCAAGACCCCATGCTGAAGCAGGGGAACTGCGTGAAGAGGAAGGACAGACAGAGAGGAACTGCTATATGGACTAACCACAAACCCCATTCCTCATCCCCCTGTGCTGCTTGGGGGGAGAGGGAGGTAGAAGAGTCGGGAGGTTGAGCTGGGAGGAATGGGATTTGGGGTGAAGGTGAGGGGTTTTTTTTTTGATTTTACTGGGGTTTGGGCTTTTTGTTTGGTTGGTTTTTGGTTTTTTTTTTTTTTGTTTGGTTTTTAGTTCTATCTTTGTTTTTCTCACCATACTAGTCTGTTTCTAATGGGCTATAAATGAAATTAATCTTGGTCTGTTTTGCTTCTTACACTAATTGGTAACTGATTTCCATGTTTTCATCTCGACTCAGGGGCTTTTCCATCTTGCTTTCTATCCCCTGTCCTGTTGAGGAGGGGGAATAACAGAGCAGCTGGGTGGAGGTCCGGAGCTGGCCAGGGTTAACCTGCTGCACTTGCTTACAGTATGGCCACACAGAAAGTTGATTTGGTAAATGACAAATACAAAGGTAATAAAAGTCTCCAGTCTTGGAGAGAATGAACAGTTGGCACTGTGCAGAGACACAAATTTTCCTGGCAACACAGTGGGCTCTCCATCCTCCACAGGTTGATGTCCTCTAAGAAAATCTCACTCTTCTTATTAATGCCAAAAGCTCAATTGTATGGCACCATTTGCAGAAAGGGCACTCTGTCCATAGAAATAGATCAGTTCACTTTTCAGTAGCCTGAGTTTGAAGTTCTGTCATTCAAATGGAATCTATACCAGTAGTTATTTATAAAGTGATTTCAAGTCTGTTTTGTGTCATTGAAAGAGGGTAGTTTGCAGTTGCATTGACGGAAAACTATCTTCTTAGGGTTAGCTATACGTTTTTTTGTGGAAAAACAATGTGCCTTTCAGGATGGATTTGCAACATTATTTGATTTTGAGACCAGTGAAAAGGGAGCTAATGCAAATTTGAAAGTCATCAGTCATAAACTTCTACAGTCCAAACTATGCATATGCATTCTCTGTTTGTTTTACTTTAATACTGACTACAAGAGAAAAATGAGGCACCATGAAGCCTCCAGAAAACAGTTCTGCTTTGTGGTGAGTTTTTTTCAATGATGAATCACATATAGCAAATGTTGTTCTTCTTCCTGAGCAGGGCTGGACAGACAGCTTAATGGTATTTGCTCCTCATCAGCCTATGACAGATGTTATAGAGTCAATATGGATATGTTATCCTAGCTCATCTCCAGGAAGACATAGCTGTGATAGAATTATGGCTCATGTTTCATAAATCAGATCTGAAACCATACCAGAATGGATCAAGAAAATGTACTGTAGCTGCTGTTGCTCTGGAAGACATTGTTAACTTTCTTTTCTGAAGAAAGGTGACATAAATATCCCTTTTTGCCTTCTAGACTGCAGAAGGAAGATGTATCAAATTACCAGAACTGGGTAACCTTTCTAATTGGGTTAATTTTTCTTAATATAATTCAACTGGGGGTAAACTCAAACTTTTCCTCTCACTTAGGCCAAGGTATACTTCACTGTTTCAGCCATGGTTTTCCATAGCCACCTCTCAACAGGGTTTATAGATTCTCTTTGCTGGAGCTAAGTCGTGTTCTCCTTTGCACTTCAAAGCACAGTTGGAATTGTAACTCTAGCGTGGGCAGTTCATAAGAATAGGGAGCCACACCAGAGGGCAAAGGGAAGGAGTAACTCATTAAACAGATGTGACACTTGAGGAGTGACGAATGTGTGAAGTGATTTAGAAAAATGTCTTTGCAGGTTGGATAATATTATTTCAACAGCTGCTGTGTGATTTATTATCTCTGTTCCCTCTCCTGTAATATCACCTAGACATCCTTTAAATAGAAAGAGTCCCTGAAGTCACACCTTTTAATTGAGAAGGGATGGTGAAAGAGAAAAAACTTAGCATTTAATTAGCTCTAGAAAATGCTTTTCTTTTAAATGTGTTTCTAAACTGCTTCTTATAATCCCATAGTGCTTTTCAGTTAAGCCCTCATAGCACTTCTCAAACCCAAGGTCACTGTAGTGTAGACTGAGAAAAATCCTACTTTTAAGTACGAATTGCTGCCTCTCCTCTTCACTATGTTGATTTTTAGTAGTGGTGTTGTCCTTTGGGCACAAAACCCATCTTGTTTCCAACCTCGGATCTCTTTTTGACATCCATACTTCTACTGGCTTCAGTGGATTTTTTTTTCTCCTAGTGCAAATGTCAAAGGAATGAGACACAGGGAAAGCATAACAACATAAGAGGTATGTAACTTTCCACTTAAGGCTGTTGACTTGCTGTTGATTTTGGAAATTATTCAACAGATGTAAGTCCTAAAGACTTTAAGCACACAATGAAATCAAATATGTGTGTAACTTGAACATGTAGTAGTTATATATGTAAACTAGAATGAAAAATTGCGTAGAACTCATTTCACTACTGAAAAACAACAAAAAATTTTTACAACATCTGTTGACTTAAAATGATCTTCTGAACAAGTTCCAGGTATCCAAAGAGGATATGTGTTTGTCTTCAGTTTTGGCATAAAAGGAAAAAAAAAAAAAAAAGAAAAGATTTTCTGACAATCATAAGGACTAAAGTCCTGTATGAAAGTACGGAATTTTGATATAGGGAATTTTGACATTTTGATATGAAAACATTTTATAAAGAAAAATGTTTATGTTTGTATCTAGTTGGATTTTTTTTTTTTTTGGTAGGAAAAAATCTAGGAAAAGACAGGACATATTATTGACCTGAAACAACCTCTACTGAAATTAACATGGTCAAGTACAATGAAAAATGAGGCTCCCTTTTTAACTGTAATGTAAGTGAGAAGATAACAGGATACAAGCTGAACATCAGAACACAGAAAATATGAGATTTGGCAACATTTCCTTCAAAACCAAAAGATTTAGAAGGCTCTGTTGGGATTTGTTTCACCTAACTGTGCAATATAGGTGTCTGTAGCAGAGCCAGACATCCAGGAGCTTTTCAGTTGATGGGCACTTTCAGGGCGTGATTCACCTCATCGCACTTTAGATGTCTAAAAGAGGGCAAATTAATTGTGTCACGTAAATGTGTTTTCTTTTTTGTTGACTAACCATGTATCGACATTTGACCAGTTGGAGACCAGCTGGAATATAAGAGCTGGTGCAATGGATCTACCCTAGAAGAGACAATAATAATGGTTTTGAAAGAAAAATTTACAGAAAATTTACTTTAATACCAGAAAATACCAGCAATTTATTTACATAATCAGAAATAATTGGAGACTGTTTCAGAAAAGCCAAACAATCATGTTAAAGCACTTTTAAAATCCCAAACACAGGAGGTGATTATGGGTTTTATTAAAAAAAATTACTGTCTTGATATTATGAGTAACTGGTTTTCCAGTTTCCTTTTTCTTTTTGGATGGGGCAGATATTTCCTCGTTCCCCATCCTTTCAATAATAATTTATTCTAGGATTCTCTTCACATCTTCTGCAAAGATGGTATTGGGGTTTTTTAAAGTCTGTGTGTTCATTCCTATTCAGCTGGATTTTTCCCCCCCAAGTAATATATAAGCCACTCCAACTCCTGGAAACAAATCAATTTGCTCCTGAAAGTAGCTCGCTTGAACTTTAGCTGGAAAAGTGCTACAGGGTGAATGGCGGGTGCATGCTTGTGTTTTGTAAATCATATGCAGTTTGTGCTGTTCTGGAGCTGTGCTGATTCTGCTCACCACATCCTGCCTTCCTGGCTACTGGGTTTCATTCTGACACCCTTGTGTCTAATGAGCAGAAGAGCAGGGTGCCAGCAATATGTTCTGAAGAGCGTGAGTAATCCCTGGTGTCTGAGAATAGAATTGGGTTGAGAAACCCTATGAAAAGTCAGTAATTCCTCTTATTTCAGCCTCTCTGTGCTCTGAGTCACACTTCAGATGATGCCTCAAGGTCAGTTGACAAAGACATCTGAATTTCAGTGCAACTTAAGGGTGCACTGCCATTGCTGGGGAAAATACTCGTCCACTTAAATGTTGCCTTTTAACACAGGCAATGAACTCAACAAGGGGATTCTGCTTGTCTTGCAGCTGCTTTGGCCCTTACAATTGTTAAGTTTTTCTCCAATATTTCACTTCATAAAAAGGGTCCTTCACTAGCAATGGGGAAAACTGCGAAGGAAGTATACACACGGTGAAAAAAAAAAAAAAAAAGACCTGAACTCCACTGGAACTTGGCAAATATTTTAATATCTGCTTTTCCCAGGAATTTGTGTTGGCTGCTCTGGTTGTAGCTGTGGTGATGGGATTCATTGGAATTTTTCTTTGATTTGACTTTCAGGAGGGTGTTCTCCAAGTGAAGCCATTTGCATTGCAGGACAAAAGCCAAGCTCTACCTAATAAATGTCACAAGCAAACACCAGTCTTTTGGCAGACTTGACCACTGCTACCTGTTGCAGGGCAAACTAATGTTTCCTCTGAAGCCACTGATGTTCTGGACAGTGCTGAACCACGGGGTTTGATCCACTACAGCTGTTAATCGCAGTGGGCAGAGGTGTAAACATACATCACCTCTAGAAATTGTATCCTCAAAACAAAGCTTAAAAAATGGCTTCTATGCCTATCTCTTCCAAGCCTTTTTACTAAGAACTTTACAATTAATATCAGTGGTCTTACATCGACTATAGATTTTGTTTGAAGGTCCTATTTTAATCTTGGAATACATCATATATTCCTTCTCCTGATAGCTTCACAGGTGCATGGGGGGCCTTATTTGGAGGAAAGAAGAAGGGGGCAAGACATTTGCTTAGCTCCAGAAGGGATTGTCTTTCAATTCTCTATGGAGATGGCTTCCTGGAAGTGGGTGGCCTTTTATTCACACAGACAGTGAGTTGCTGACTGAGAAATCTGTGTAGGGAAATGAGCTTTGTCCTAATTCCCCTGGAATCAGCTGGGTTAGGGAGCTTCTCACGTGCTTTTTTAAATGAGCTCAGAATCAGTATCTTAAAAGACGTTAATAGAATAACATTGTTATTAATGTTATTCTATGTTAATAGAATAACATTGCCAAACACTTTTTGACAGACAGGCAATCCTAGGCTGAGGTACAGAGCGTGCCTGACTATTAACATGGGTATTTATTTGACTACCTGCCTTCAGACAGCACATTTTAGGGCAGCTTGTCAAATGAAAGGTCCACTGACTGGCTGGAATCATTAAAGCAATACGCTTTTTCCTTGGGGAACAAAGCCCAAGGAGAGGCCAGGCCTCTTTATGATATTGCTGTTTTAGACAGAGAAGTTAAAAACTATCCCCACAGAATATAATCAGAAGACACATCCAGAAGAATTTCTCATCCACCTGACTTCACCCTATGGTGGTTAAGAGTTGTGATGGGATGGGAGTCACAACAATCTCAGGTTAGACAGTTTGTTTGTTTCCGTTTCAGATCTGAAGGCAGCTTTCATGCCTAAAGCTTGTGTGTATTTCTTCAACAATATTAGACATTCTATAAAAATGTCACCTTCTGTTTTTAAGAGGATGAAGCTAATCAGTATAAAACAAAACAACATTGTTTCTTTCCTTAGACAGGAGAAGTTGCACAGACCCTATATGTCTCTCACAGATACCTGTTTTCTAATGGCATTCTGTTTAACCATTCTAATGGCAAGCTCTTCAATATTAGCCTCCTTGTCATTTTTTTGATAAATTGCACCCTGAGTTTACTACATGCTGTATTTACATCTGTGCTGGTTTTCAACTGCAGTTTTGCTATTTTTAGAGCTTTATCAATAAATAGTAATGTGGGCGGTTGTGTTTGGTTAAGGGTTTTTTTGTGAAGCTTTTTTATTATACAAAATAATCCACAAAACACTGTCTGGACTTCTTTTGATGCCACTGGCATCTGGTTCTTAATCTCTTAAGTCTTTCTTTCCAGACATCTCTTGGATGACGGGACTATTTTTATTCAGAGATACTGACTGCTGGTTATTATCATGGGAATGGTAGGTGATCACACCCACAGTACTATCCAGACTCCCTGCTGTTCTGGAGCTGATGAAGTTTCCACTCAGAGAGAGGCATACTTTAGAAGAAGTGCCTGAGCTGTTCATGTACTTATTCTATAACTTGGCACCCACCTGGGTAGACAACTGTGTTTCCTTATGTTACCTCAGTTATGCTCTTTTCTGTAGGAAAACCAAAAACCGGCTGTCTCAATCTCTCAAAAACAGGCTGCTGCATTTCATTGTCCTGACTCACCAGGAAGGTTGTCATAGTTGGAAATTTGCAGAGATGCTGTAAGCATTAGGGTGGATGTTGAGTTTATAATCAACACTGTCCATAATGATGCTATTGCTTTATAATGTACTTCTAAAAGTAAATGGCAATGCAGCTGGTGATTTTCTTCTTAATGCTTTAAAACTCTCCATCGTTCCTTTAGAGGATGACGNAAAAAAAAAAAAAAGAAGTAACTATTGTTAAGCAACATTGAAAAACCGTCCACCTTCTCTAACAGCATAAAGCATTTCTCTTCTTGTGTCACTTGGCTGAGTATTGAGTTCTAGGCTTTTGCCCTCATCCCTCGATGTCTTACCCAGATTCCTGGCGACAGTCCAGTTCTCTCTGTTAAAACACCGCAGTTGCTGTAGTGCTGCAGCGCATGTATTGATGGGGGAAGCTGAAATGCCAGGCTCTGCTTCTGGTTGACTTTTGCTGACTGCCCTAACGATCCACCACTTTGATGCATTACACATAAATACTTCTCTTTGTCTAGTGCTTTTCACTGAATGCCTTTTTGTTATGTTTGCAGTTTGGATTTAAAAGAGAAAAATAAATTTAAAGCTTCCTTTACATTAAGAAGACTAGAAAATGGTAACTGCATATTAAAACTGCGAAAGGAAAAAAATGGAAAAAATCTACAGAAAGTAAGTGAAATTTTGTGTAAAACCTTCTTTTATGAACAATGGAATTTGTTTCTAATAAAAAGAACTTTAGGCCAAACCTAAATAATCTACTCTGTTGGAAATGCCTAACTAATTATTGGTTTATCCTTGAGGTAAAATCTTCGGCTTTTACAAAGTGGAAGTGGAAAACCCTGATGAGTTTGCATGTTTCTGTCACAATTAACCGGGAATGAACACTCATACCTTCTGGGGTTGTTGGCTGGGGTTTTGTTAGCTTGTTTGTTTTGTTTGGGGTTGTTTGATGGTTTGTGGGGTTTGGCTTTTTTTGGAGGCAGAGGGGATGGAAGTGGAGGGGTTTTTTTAGCTAAAAATATATTTTACCCCACTTGCTGCCCAACTTTGGACTCAGACTGTTTAGGGCTGTTTTCATTTTAAAGACCCCTCCACCCAACTCATCGGAAGAACAGACAGAAGCGAGAGGGGAAAAAATCCTTTTACACGTGAAGATGGTATCAGGATCAGTACAATGATTTTTCACTTTAGCAAAAAGAAAACTAATAGCAAAGTGATATTTGGGTGCATCAGGGGAACAAACAGAACAGTTACCACCGCACAAAGATGAGTGGTATATTGTTAGGAAGATATTTCCATTCAGCACTGTACTTTCCAACACCTGTGTAGTTCACAGGAAGGGGATAGTCCCATTTTGGGAGCTGTGCCGTGTGGTTCGCGTTGGGAAGCCTCGCTCGGGACTCAGCTGAGCCGCAGCCGCTCACAGCCCCCGGCTCCCCGGCAGCCGCAGCCGTCCCGAGCCCGATGCACGCTTGAACACGGCAGATGCCTTTTGTTCTGTAGCTCGCAGCTCCTCTGCATTCCTCCCACGTACGGGCTCGTATCTCATCGCCTGGTGTTGCTCTCGACTGCCGAAAGGTACATCCACCTTCGGCGGACCGACGGCGGGGCAAGGACCTTTTGTTTTCCACCGACAAATGAGCAATGCCAGCTAATTTGGAACACTTAAAAGTCTCGCGCCTAAAACCAAAAGAACCCCTTTTCATTTCTGTCTGGCCAGGTGGCACTGTTCGCCCCGGGGATGGTTCCGTGCGGCTGGAAGTTGGTGTTTGCACCGATGATAAAATGAACAGCTCCTGGCCGGGACAGCGCGACACCGGCAACACACGACGGCAGGGTCTGGCTGTAACATAACCTCCGGAGCGAGGGAAGACCTGGTAGGAGGCATTTAGGGTTAGCGCAAAGTGACACGAGAGAGGGAGAAGAGAATTTCTCTCCACAAACGAGGCGCGGGGCAGAGTCAGGCGGGGGCGGATGCTCCTGCCCGCCGGCGGCTGCCGGACCCCGAGTCCCTGAAGAGGGCGAGAGTGACCCAGAGGTGGTCAAGTTCACGGGCAGCAGGGCCGCTCGGACGGCAACCGCCGGA
>VZRQ01009507.1:345273-375715 GCA_013397975.1 Machaerirhynchus nigripectus | reverse complement strand
CCTGCCCGCGGCGCTGCTACCCGGTCCTGCCTTGTCCCGGTGTTCGGGCGGCCGAGGAGCTCCGGGTGGAGCCGCTGGCTGGGCACGGGTGTCCGCAGGGACGCAGGCTGCGGAGCGCCGTGCAGGGGTGCAGGGATCACCTCGGATCCACACTCCCGGGTCCCTAATGCGACTTCGATTTTTCCGTTTCCCTCATCCTAGGGATGGAGCTGTACCGGGGGCAGCAGATGCTGGCTCCCAGGGAAGTCCCACGTAGATCAGCTACCGATTGACACAAAGGTGGAATTGGGCTGTGGAAACTTCATGTGGTGTCAGCTGTGTGCACAGACCCATCATGGATGTTTTGCCCACCTTTGCAAATCTGTCCAGCATGGCAAAAAAAAAAATCATTTTGATCTGTCTGTCTGTCTCACTTTTTCCCCTTTCTGCCTGAGAAATGATGTGGAAATTGCACTTGCAGCGTCCTTTTGGAGGGATCTGACAGCCGAGCAGAGGAGTGAGGCTGGTAAGAGGGAGTGATACCTCTTAATGGGCCAACAGCTGTAGCTGGCAGACTGGTCACACTCCTCAGCAGGCAAGTCTTCCCAGCCGTACCTGTTATTGTCTATTGCCAGCTCTCAAGTATCCTGGCTGCAGGCATATATCTGTAGCTGATAAGGGAATTGCAGTCTAGTAAAAAGAAAAAGGATGTGTTCAGATTGACTCTTTCCCTGTTTGTGGCTACCATAGTTGCCATATGTGTATGTGGCACTTAGAGATGTAGTTTAGTGGTGGACTTGGCAGTGCTGCGTTAGTGGTTGGACTCAGTCCTAGAGGTCTTTTCCAGTCTAAATGCTTCTATGAGAAATGATTTTTCCTTAAAGTTTTTGGAGAGTTTGTCATCAAAATGGTAAAAGTTTGGTGCACTGATAAAATTAGGGGTCAGTAGATCTACTGTTCTGTGGTGAAGCCAAGTCCTGTTTGGTGTTTTTCTATCAGCTGCATGCTCCTCCAGAGTTGGTATAATTTGCTTGATGAATGTGTTCTTGTATGGTGCCCATCTGTGTTAATACCTGCCAACTTCTTGGAAAAATTAGCATATTTTTTTTCTTTCCTGCTGTGTCTGCCCCTTGCTTACTGGTTTCACAAGGAGTGCTCAGTCCTTAGCAGACCTGGAGAAAGCTTTATTTCTGGTCTTCAAGGCACCATGTAGAATTATGGGTTGTAATATAGCTTCACCAGTTTAATAGAAGTGTGATATTTTAATTGGTGGAGTTCCACGGATAATATAGTTTGCAGACATATTCAGAAAATTTGGCCAAGACTTATTATTTCCCCTTGTTTCAGATGAATTATACTGCTGGAACACAAACTCAGCATGCAGTAGGTGAGAGATTAGGCTAAATATTCTTCTGTGAATTTTTGAATGTAGAAAAATCACCTTTTAAGAATTCTCCATGTGCTCTATAGTTAACTGTTGGAGATTATGGCTTTGTATTCCTTGTATTGTGAGGCTATAAATAGGCTGAGATTCTAGTACAGTTCAAAGGATTTAGCATAAACTCCGAGGAGAGAATGCAATGCTGTGAAATCACTGGGAGGATAATGCGCACCCATTTTCTGTGTGACACATATTTAGGTTGTTAGCGTGAGGGGAGTAGATCTGGAAATAAATAGATCACAACCTTTGTTGTGTCTTTTTGATCATAACTGATTATGCTCTTTTTTTTTTTTTTCTTCTTTTTTTTCTTCTTTTTGTGTGTTTGGGCTGTTTCCATAGTGGAAATTGCTGGGAAGCTCTCAAGCCCTACTCTAGTCCCACACAGAGTGTCCCTGTTTGGGTTACACATGGTTTGTAAGGCTTGGACAGCTGCTCTCCCAGGTATCTGTTATGCCACTGTATGTGTTACCATCCTGGTAGTGCAAGTGATAGATGAATGCAGAGTTCTTGAAGGGTCAGGAGAGAGTGAGGTGGTGGAGCTGTCGATGTGATACACATCGGGTAGCAGATCATTTTTAGGAATTAAGTCTTTATTGTAAGATGTGCTTGTAACCCTTCTTGTGTGTCAGAATTCACTGGAGCCAGACCCTGGGCAGAATGTATGTCAGGATTGGAGGTATTAAGAGCTTTCAAAATCTTGGCTAATATCCTTTTTGCTGTTGGAGTGTGTTCTAATTTCTAGCTGGTCTCCACTGAAGCATGTCTTAGGATGGCTGCAGGAGGGAGCTGTCTCTCATCTCTGGCTTGCCAATGTCACTTTTGATGGTAGTTTACCATGCTCTCTAGTAGAGGCACTGTATAATTGGAGTTGATGGAAAATTCCCACCCAAACCTTTTGGAGAGAAAATAAGGTTTTCAGGTAAGTCCTAACCAAGAAGTGTCAGCTCCCTACTGTTGGTTTCTTGAGCCCCAGAGTTCTGGTGAATTTTGGGAGGCTGCTTACAAAGCTTTCTCATCAGTTTCAGGTGTGAGAGAGTAAAGGTGAAAGATGCTACAAGGCCACCAGATGATGAGTCCAACACCCTCTGGGTTACGAGAAATCTTTATCTGTTAGATGGGGGCTTTCTATTTTAGGAGCTCTGAATATGGAACTCTTGTTAGAAGTGTGAGACACAAATTTCTGCTGACAGACTTTTTTTTCCTTGGGATAAAAAGATAAGAAAATTAAATAGTTAACAGAAGCCTTTTTAAAAAACAACAACAAAAAAATCCAAACACCACAAACACACCCAGTGTCTGAAGCTAGGAAGATGACCTTAGCCTTATCTTTGCAAAAGAGTATGATGTGTCCCTTGTGCTGTATCTCAAATACCAACACATTCATACTGGAAGGAAATCAGGTGGTTTTAACTCTTTTTTTGTTTTTTTGGCTGTGTACCCGTTCCTTGTTGGAAAGCCAGCTGTAAATGTGCTGTTTGGTTATTGCACCTTTGCATTGTCTGAGTTTTGTCAGAGATTGCCTATGAGCTGGGAACCCACCCTCCCAAATTAGGTTTCCCAGCCAGTTATTGGTGAGGGAAGGTGAATGGTTCTGCTCTCCAGTGCTCAGGACCACTGTAAAGAAAACTTTGGAGATGATCCTGGTTGTTCTGGCTTATCTGGGACTATGTTTGCTCCTGAGGGAAGAAATGGTAGCGAGGACTTTGGTGTGTTTTCCTGTCTAGCCTTTTCTGAAAAACCCTGCTGCGGTGTTAGCTATAGCTGGAGATACGGCAATATATAGCTGATTTTCCCTGTCTCTTTTGCTCGAAATATTTTCCCCTTCACTCTCCTGCCATGTGCTATCTAGATGACTGAGTGCAAGCTGATTATTGCTCCATGCTCCTGGAACTTCTGTCTGCATGAAATAGGTCAGTGTTGGGGTTTTAGATGACAGCCCATCATAGTTTTATCTGCTGCATTTCCCATGAAATCAGTTTGCTCACTAGTCTTTAGCCTGCCTACACTTTCACAGATGTGTTTGCTTTGTTCTATAGGCTTCCCAGTTGCAGCGAGTAGGGGTTCTGTGAGTCACCCAGTGCAGGCAGGAGCTGTTCTGCTGGGCTGGGGGTCACACTGGCAGTGTGCTAGGATCCCTCAAGGTGTAAAATTCCTCACAAAAGCAGAATAATTATTGCTATCCTTATCTTACCTCAGAGGTTTATGAAAGTAACTTATTATAAACCTGATTCCCTTCCCACCCACATTTTTTTGCTCCATTTTTCATCTCCTGTTTTAGACTTGTACTGTTCTCCTGCGGATGCCAGCAAAGGTTAGATCTCACAGGTCAGACTTGACTACTGTCCATGATATCTCAGTTACATATGCAGCACTGTGTGACTGATAGCTGATGTCTGCCTTTGCTCAAATATCAGAACAACTCAGACCACATGAGATTTTTTCCTTATGTCTGAAGATGAGCTCACCATTGGTTTTGATGGAAGATTCTGTTTGAAAATCAATGCAGCAGTCTCCCATCTTGCAATTGATCCTCTCTTTCTCCCTTACTTACAAAGGAGAATGAGATCTGCAAGGCAGTTGGGTGTGTGGCATTCCTTTGATGGACCCTGTATACTGGTTTTAAATTATTCTGTTTGGGATACGGAGAAATGTAGTTCATTTGACAGCCACAAGAAACTGGCCCTCGTTTAATTGCATGCAGTGAAATCCATCTCCCAGAAACCCTGCTGTGTACTGGATCTATTTGTTGGTGTCCCTACAAGCTTTTCATAGATTTCCATTGGACTGTCATCAGTGTGAGCAAACTTACTCTGGTCACTCTTCTCAAAGGGACTGGTAGTCTGGAGCGGCTTTAAGTTGAGAGTTAAACTCCTCTTCTTGTGAAAATCTTCCCGGTTAATGAATATTAATCTTATTAGAAGAGGAACTTTTTCTGTTGCAGTACAAACAAGTGTAGCTTTTTGCAACAACTGCTTGTTGAACTTGAGAAAAAAAAATCTGTCTCTGAATGTGTTCAAGCAAAAATTACCTGGGTAATTACTGTTGCAGTTGTGTCTTATTACATTTTAACTTACCAGGATACTTATTACTCCACAGTTATATTTTCTACCATTTCTAGGTTTTTATAACCTTTTATTTTTTTATTACTGTGTATCAATACTGGGAAAATATGTGCTAACTTTCAGAGCACTGACACTCTATTCACAGATGTAAAAGTGTCATGGCTTAGCTAAAGTAACTTTTTCAAAGATAAAGTCAGTGTGCACAGAAACTTTGTTTTGAACTTGGCAAAATAGCATATAGAGCTGAAATGCCCAGTGCTTTTTATGAACAAATTTATATAATTGATCGGGTGCAACTAGTATCTCAATTTTATTTTGTATTCAGAAATATGAGCATATTTCTGAATTCTGAAATTGTTTCCATTACTTTTCAGAAGTGACAGGTAGTTTGTCTTGTGTTGTACCATGTAATTAACTCTAAAAATGGTTCAGACAATTGGAAGAAATTAGATTCATGTTACTTTTTCCAAAGCCAGCACTACTGTATTTTGTTTGACTCTGTTGCCAGATGTACTATATCAAATCCTGCCTGACAAATCTGCTGCAGTTGTCCTTGTGTGAATGTCATTCCAGCACAGTTTTTTTCCTCTCAAGCCTTTTGGGCTGATGCATATGTATTATGTATCAACTCTAAGTTGATCGTGAGGGAGCAAAGGGCTGGGATGGGGAACACAATGATTTGAATCTGATGGTTTTTCTTTCTGATTGTTTGTGCTGCTCAAAGCAAACGTTTGAGTTCTGCGTGTGACTTGTCTAAGTGTCAGCATACGTAAAATGAAGCACAGATGCATGGATGAAGGGCCCAGATGAAATCAATGAAAGGACTAGGAGTTTTCTGCTCCACATTAAAGGAATGAAATTAAGTTCAGGAGTGATGTACTTGTGTAGACCTGGTGCGTCCAGGGTAAAGATGAAGAGGTGTCTGTGGTGGGTTACTTAGATTCAGCAGCCACCTACTATCTTACAAGGATAACATTTCAAAGCGTGTTTGTGTTTTGTTGGATGTTTCTGTTCCCTGTGTAGCCCATTCATGTAGGATCTTTGTGGACGAGGTATTTGTCCTTATAGTTGCAATTCCAACTGAGTTCAGTTAATTCCTCATTATTTGTGTTTCAGTATCCAGGTAATAGATTACATCCTTTTGTTATGGGCAGAATGCTTGCATGTGACAAAGTGGTGTTTCTGGCACAAGCCTTGTGCTCTTAACTAGAAGATGAGACCACCAGAGACTACTGCAAACCAGTGAAAGAATTCAGCTTCTAATTATCTCTGGTTAATGCCTCCAGACACAGGGATTTTCTTGGATTTCAATTTTGTGAATGTAATCAGCAGAGGATGCAGCGTGTTCCCTGCTTCATGTAATTGTTTGGCACCTGAAACTAAGGTGTCATGGATAAATCAAAATTTTACCCGCATATACACTTGGACTCTGGGTCACTTCTCTTGTGTAATGTTATCATCCCCCACTTTTCATTTAATGCTGATCAATGAATGTGGTTTGTTTTCTTGCCCTCTCCACATGCTCCTTCACTAGGAGTTAGCTGTTGGGGAAATTGTCTGGAGTAGATCCATTCCCTTCTGTGAAACTGAAATTGTAGGTTTCCATATGAATGGCCCGTGTTAGATTTCAGCTCCCTCCCCACTGTCCCCTCTCGGGCCGTCACACCACCTGTAGCATGACTAGGAGTTACCGAATGGAAAGCAACCTGTGCACAGATAACGAGCGCTTATCCATTAGGAATAAGGGAATGGAGGATGCGGACTGTCCTGTGGCAGTGTGCATCCTCTGCTCTGCCCTTTCTGTGATGTCCAGTTCAATCCCTGCAGGCTGTTGGGGAGCCCCTCAGACAGAACATGGGAACTGCAGGCATGTCTGGGGGAGCTGCAGTGTTTTACTGGTTCCACTCTAGGAACTTAGAGATTGAAAAGCTCTGTGGCAGCAAGCCTCAGAGAGCCAGAGTGGATGACAGGACTCATTTCTGTGATACGCTAACAGGATTTTGGGTAACAGCATGGTATAAGTAGGTGTAGCACAAGCATTTGTTAATTTGCAGCAAGGAAGCTTTGTGTCCATGTGAGTCAAGGGAGGCTTCCTCATATAAAGAAATTTCAGTGCCGTATGCATTTAACATTTCAATATCCATGTTTTTAAAAATTATTTTAAAATAGTAATGCTTTTTTTGGTTGCTTTTTACACTGTGCCCAGTGTTGGCGATGAAAGCAGATAACAGCTTTCCTTTTGGCCATATTAATTTTACACATTAGATATGAGGTCCTGAATGAGGCATTAACATTTAGGTTACAAGCATCAGAAGGGGATGCTATTTAAAATAAATAAAATTAGATGGCTGCCACTGGAACATTTGAAGGAAAATGTTCATTAGAACACACTGACTGATATTGAGGCTAGATTTGGAAACTTAGTATTTCATGTCTTTTTTCCCCTGACAAATTTGAATCTGTGGATTCAAAATGCTAAGTATGAGCACTTATAAAATACTGACTTGAAAAAAAGGAGGGCTGTGCACACAAATGTGTATGCATGTGCATATGCGCTCACCCATCTTCCCACCCCCTACAAAATCTGTAGTTGGTGGCCCAGGTAATCCAAAGGCATTGATTTCTGAAGTGCAAACCCTTTTCTCCTAACTAGGCTGCTGTAAGGAGTATGAAGTTCTTTGTTGTTAAAAGAAATCCCAGAAGTGCCAAGGGCTCCACCTAGGTGCCTTTGTTATTTTACTAATTGAAATGAACAGTAAGTGTGGTTTCTCATTTCTGTTACTCTTTCTCAACTTACACATTTGGAAACATCTAGGTTGAGAGAGGAATGATTTTATGAATTCTTTCTAGGCTGTAGAAGAGCAAGGATTTTTGTAGTTTATCAGTGTATCAGTTTAAACAGTAAGAGTACCTCTTCAAGGTAGCCTTCATCTTGTTTGTGCCAGGCTGTAGACACTGAGGGATGACTTTGCTTTGTTACTATCAATCACTGCTGCGATGGCTTCACACTCCTATGAAAAAACGTAAAAGAAGGTGCTGGGGGAAATGGAAAATACCATCAATGCAATCGAGCAGAATTTCTCAGAGCACTGTGATTCCACGGGTTTGGGAGATGGTGACTCTATCCAGCAAATGTCATGGAGGTAGGTGGACTGCACCGTGCGAAAACAGGTGCGAAATGCTCGCATCTTGTAAATGTTGTCTGCTCTTCATTTGGCAGCGAGAGGTAGCCTTGGTTTCAAGGATGTGAGTAAAGTGATCGATGTGTGCTTCTGCAGGATCAGGCCCCCCCTTCTCGCTCTTCTCCAGGAGGTGAAAGAGCAGCATCTCATCCTCAGCTGTGCTTAATCTGCAAAGGAACTGCTGCTGCTGCTGCTGCTTTGAGCATTGTCTCAGGCTAAAAGTCATCTTAATATCAAAAGACTGTGTCTTTTTATCTTATGTGACTGAGTGGTAGGAGACGATAGATTTTAATTGCAGAGTCCAGATATAAAATCCGCAAAGAATAAAAGGCTTTATTGGGTTTCAATCTACTTCTCAAACACATTGTACTCTGTAAAAATCAGAGAACTGTGGGATTCTTTTTTTTTTTGCTTTTATTCATTTTTAAGACATGGACATTCAAGATACATTTTGTAGATGGTAAAAAGGTGGGCTTCAGGACCCTTAGAGTAATGCCTTCTGAAATAATGCAGTAAGTGACATTGTAGCTCGTAATTTTCATGCTTTTTTGGCTGATAAATGATTGCATAAAGGAATCAAAAACTTTAAAATGGATAGCTTTTAGGAATTTTTGAATTAAGGAAGGTAGACATATAATTAATAAGGTGACTATAATTGGATCTCACAGATGATCTTTACTATAATACCTTGTCTTAAAACAAAGAGCTTTAGGTAGTTAAAATCCTTTTAAAGACTATTTGCATTATAGTGCTTTAAAGCTGATTGGTATGCAGGCAGAACAAAAATGTCTGTATTATCTGAAGTGACCTGACACAGAATAGCACATTCTGCACCCACGCTGGTGGGTACCAGGAGCCGAATACATCCTTCTAGTAATCTGTATTTTTACAGCCTGTGTTGGAAGTGGGAGCAGAGTATTTATAGTAACTGAGGAGGAGGGCATTAACACTTTTTAAACACTTTGTGATTGATAAAATGTATCAGTTGGGGTCATAAATACAAAACTGATAAAGCCTGTCTTGATTATGTATTTTGGTCTTGATTAACTTCTAAAATACATTTGAGTTTCCAGATGGTGATAAGCGTTTTATCTTTAGAATTAAGCATGTGTACGTGTGCACGTAATTATGAAGTTGAAGTAATTGCTAATCAAGTGGGGCAATACACCAGAGAGTGATGGACTGCAAGGGTGACTGTGGACACGTGCACTCAGCCTCCCAGGCATTGCTGTGTCCCGCTGGCTGGTTTTATTAATTGTTACAGGATCAGTCAGCTGGACGTCGTTCAGAGTTCCTGCCACCGTGGCACTGGCAATCCTGGGGACTGTGCCAGATGATCTCTGCCTCTTCCAAACCTTCCTTCTCTTCCCAGACCAGTCTTGGTTGTCGTTTGTGGCAAGGTTAGGGAAGCTCATAGAGGGTGAACACGGCTCCCTGCTAGGCTCTTGGGTTTAGGGTTTTGTTTTGGGCAAGCCGTAAGATTTTATTACTTTTTTTTTTTTTTTCTTCTGAAAAGAGTACACTGAGTGGTTTGAATTTGCTGGTGGGTGGACGCCACGAGATCTGCATGGTGGACTAGAGGAGACTATGGTTGCTTTTCAGTTGATTTTAGTGAGTGCTGGGTCAGGTCTAGTGTGCTAGAGCAGAGGATTTTGGATTGCACAAAGGGTGCACATTCCCCTTGGAGGTAGAAACGCAGGATTGCAGGCTTGGGTGGAGCCCTGAACTGTTTCTCCCCTGTAAATCTGGGTCAGTTCCACTGAATAGGTTAGATCAATTCTGGATCAATGGTGCTGTGACAAAGAGCAGAGTTTGTCCCTCTGTGTCTTCCTGTGGAGCAATATACAGTAGTACAACAGCACTGCTTGTCTGTTTTCCTCCTTATTTGTCCTTTCTACAGTCAAGTGAATGGAAGTTTTCTTTCCTATAGAGATGCATGCTTGAGGTATTGAGAGGGGTGCTGCCTATTTTCAGTAGCTTGAGTCAAAATTACATTGACAGACAAGCTGTATGTAACCACCAGCATGCAGATCATCAATAGGATCGAAGTTTTCTTGTCCGCTATAGAGCTTCTGTCTCATGCAGAAAAGACTATTAATATTTCTGGTGCAACAGCAAAAATGTAATTGCATTAAAGAAAAAAATGGGAAAAAGTTGGGGCTTCTGGAGCTATTAACTATTTTCAGATAAAACTCTTCTGAGATACTAAATTAGCTGAAATATATAAGACAGACATGGTTTAATTAAAATTGTCTTCGTATTTGGCTGTCTTGAGCCAGCTTGTGGTTTTTTGGTGGTTTGTGGGTTTTTTTTCCTTTTCTCTTTCTTCCACCCAGAACACATCAGTGTTTCTGGCGAGTCTTTCCCCATTCTGTTCCCGTTTCCTGAACACTTTTTCTTAAAATCTTCCAGAGTAGAGAGAGGAGAGTTTTTGCAGAGGATGCCAGGAGAGTTTTCAAAAACAAAAATATACATGGGGCTATTGTGTCTGAATGATTAGTAATGCATGAAGTCCATACATCAGTATAATGTCAGTGACTTACAACCTCATCCATCTCCAGAATGCTATAGCCAGTGTGGTAACACATTACTCTGAGAACTCTTTGTGCAGCTAGAAATGCATCTCATTCCCCCCAGTGTGCTCGGGCACCAAGGGAAACAGGCCATAATTCTTGTATGTCCAAAGTCACTGGGGTTTTTTCCCACTGCCAGTCTTTACAGAGGCTTTTCCCCCCTTCATTTTAGGGTTTTTTTGTACTCCTCAGACCTTTTGCTTGTTTCTGCATTCATTGGGATGTGACCAAGAGATTTATTTCATGCTCCCTTTCCAGCTGTGAGGGGATCTCTTGTCATCAGATTGTACCTCAGCCACTCTTACCTTGCCAGAATGGTTTGTGCCTTTTTCAGCATTTTGGAAGCCTGGAAATAACACTGACTGTAAAGCCATGTGTGTTGTATATTGGTTAATGGTGAGTCTGTGCTTTCCTGCTGTCTGTTGCATTTGAAAGCTTTCACTGGGAGCAAGTTCGGAGCAGTGTTTCTGGAAATCTTTGGGAATTTGGGTCCAAATCTTCTTCTGGGGCAGTAATACTTAATTTAATCAGAAGGCTTAAAAATAGTCCACAAAGTAGGTCCGTGCTTTCTTTTTCACTCTATAGCTAGGGAAACTGAGTTGTGCCCCAGGGCGTCTGAGTTCTAATGCTAAGTCACAGATGTGCTCTGGTTGTACTACAGAGCGCAGGCATAAATGGTTCTTGTTTCTAATTTTTCATTGTTTTGCCTTTATGTTTGGGTTTCTAAAGTGTAAATCTTCCCTGTATATGTCCTAACAAATGTTGAGTGGCCTTGCTTTTCTGGATCAGAAGTTGAAGGCATATGTGAAGAAAAAACATCAAAAGTCCTCACTAGCTCTTGGTAAGTTATTCTGCTTGGTGGTTTCTCACGCTTCAGGATTGCATGCCCAGCTTGGAGGCAGGTTGCAGAAACAGCTTGGAAGCAAGCAGAAAAATGCTCCCCTTCCCAAGCTGAGTACAGGGAAGTTTGCTGTGAAGGAAACATCATCTTTGGTGCTTCCACCACTTGAGATGGAGACATTGTCCAGGAGCACAGTGTTGCTTAGTGGAACTAGACAGTGTTGTGCTTGGACAGCTTTTGCCAGTGAAAGTTTTACTGGATCAATATAGGTAGAAAAAAGGCCTGCATCTTGCCTTTTCATTTTCTTTTATCTCGGTGTCCAGGTCTGCTGGGGGTTTTGCCAGCAAATCTAAGGTTATTAAAATAAGGAAGAGAATAAAAGAGCATATACAACGAAACCATATCCTTTCTAGGGTCTTGCTCTGTCAGCAAAGCTTTTACATGTTGACCAAGGCTGATGTGCATGAGGCATCCTGGGTTTTATTCATGCACCCATGTTTAACATAGCTGTAAATTAAAATATTCCCTCTCTGTAAAGTACATTGTCCCTGCACTTTGCTCATTCTTCTCTTATTGCAGTTCTAAAGTCAAAGTTGCGAAGGTATCATCAACTGTCTCTGGGAGGGGCTGCAGCTGCTGGCTGATGCTCTCCCAGATCCTTCCCTTTTAGACCTCTGTGCTTTCTGTGGTGGCTGTGGGACACTGTTGTTCATTCCTTGAAAAAGAAAACAGTGGTACAGCATTTCATGCATGTGTTTGCTCAGAGCAGCCTCAGATTTAAATCTAGCATCTTTTTCAGTTCCTGTGAAGGTCTGGGGTCATTGGAAGTAATGCTTCATGCAGTGCAAGGTGGAGAAATGGAAGCCATGTAACATGTTTGAAAGGGTATTTTTACCTCAGTCTTGGAAACATAAAAAATTTCCCATCTATCTTGCTATACATGTGTGACTGTTTCCCACAAGTGCACAGGACGAAGAGCTGCAATGAGGCATTTTGAAGAGATGGACTTGTCTTCACTGCAAGGCATCTAGGAATGCTTTTCTTCCTGCCTTTTTTCTCCCCTGCTGACCTGTAAGTTTCTGTGTCCCCCTCATAGTCAAACAAGCATAGTAAAAAATATATCTGCATCTGAAGTTCTGGTGTTTGTTTGCTTCTTGCTCATCTGTCAGATTAATTTTGCATTGAATTGTGGAAAATGTTGCTCTGTCACAAGTTGTGGCTGGTAGTAGATTGCTTGCACACTACATCTGTTCAAATGCTCAGGAGAGGGACCACTTTAAAATTTCAATTCTAGCCCAAAAAATATGTGTGGAGTCTTTTTTTCACATTTAACTTCCTTGCTGGAAATAGCAGGGTTCTGTCATGTTTGTCATGTTTTCTAGCTGTAGGCACTTTTAAGCACAACATAGTTATGTAGCAAACTGGAAAAACGTGCACCCATCTTCCTCAAGTGAGGGCATGTGGCAGTGGTGCTATGGCCACATCAAATACTGCACACCTGGAAATTACAGGAGCTGGGCTTTGAGCAGACAACCAGTGTTTACATGCTTAATTTATGTAATAGCCCTTTCAGTTCCCATCTGTTCCTGTGCCCTTTGGCAAATGGGTTTGCAGTTTTCTAGCACGTGAAAACGTTGTCAAGTTCAGGGAATAAGACTCGGATTTTATTTAATTGCTTCTTTCTTTGTCTGTTATAAGTTGGTCCTAGGGAGAAGAGGTTGACCCCAGGAAGTAGGGAAGCTTTGTCTTCCCAGGCTGCCAATAATCCCTGAGTACAACTCAAGGCTGAGAGGTCAGAGTTGTAAGTTGAGCACTTATGCCCCAAATGTGTCTCACTTTCTCATATGCAAGCGAGGCAGCTGCAAGGGGCTCGTGCTGTAAATGAACATGATCTGAGAACCCCACACCTGTGTTTCTGCACTCATGGCTGAAGTGTGACTGGGACTTCTTGTGAAGGGGATTGATCTAGAACAGAGGGTGCAAAGATGAGTTTCTACTCAAGTGGACCATAGCAATTGGCTGTCAGGAAGGAGGAGTTGCTTCCTGCCTTGCTTTTATCTGTTCTTGCCCTTCTGCAGTGCCAGGCCACACTCCATCTCTGTGGCTCAGCTGAAGCAGGGTCCTGTGGCAGGCACAATGCAGACCAGAACCTGAGGGCAGGAGTCTGATGGGCCTGACATGCAGTGGCAACAGTGATGTGTGTAACAGATCTCTGAACCTGTGCGGTTCAACATAGGTAGGGGGTATCACCAGCAAAATAGAAAAGTAAATTACTGCTGAAAACAATTGCTGGCTACCAAAGCTGGTAATTCTGACAGATTTATTAAAACTCAAGTGTGAGCCTGTGTATGACCCCAATTACCACCTCACTTCTGCAATTGCTTTGAAATGGGTTTGTGTCAGATATAGGCTTCACGGGAGCTCCAAGGTATGGGTGGAGAGAACGCTCACCCTTTCATGACTTCTGGAGTAAGGATACGTACACCCGTGTCTGCAGCATGGTAAGCCAAGTACAGGCTGTCCGTAGCTTCCCACTTGTGTTCTTCACTGCGTGTCTTGAAATGCTTTATACCAACACCGCGAGTTTGTGCTTGGTCAGTTGGTCGTGTGGCCTCCTTCCTGGGACAGGCAGTCCTGCTTTGTGGGGCACTGGGCTGAGCTGTCTCTGTGAGCAGTGTGCACTCATGACATCTGTGTTGGGATGAGCTGTGCCCCAGCACTGTTTTTTTGTGAGTCATCTGCTCTTCTGGGAGACCAGGTTGCAGTAAACTGGCCAAATCAGTAAAACTAACCTCCTTCCGGGCATATGCCCATAGCTTCAGGAAGCAGTTGGAGGAGCTGGGAGTTCAACCTAGTAAGCTCCAGGCTTACTACTGAATGATCATGTCTTTGGACAATGTCAGTGGAACAAAGACAAGCAAGCTGGCAAGGAAGGGGTGGTCCTGGTGACAGATGTGCAACTCTTGGGAATTTGGTCAGGGCAACTGAGATCTCTTGGTGCCCTCAGGGTCCTGGCAGAAGGCTTGCTAGCTCATTTTTATGATCTATTAACTTACCAACTTCTAAAGAAGCTCTTCTGACAGCCCTCACAGGTGGCCTTGTGCTGCAGAGGAGCCCAGAGACAAGTGGTAGGCAGTGAGAAGAATTTGCTGTGCCAGCTGTTCCATCACCATAGCCATAAGGGTTTCATGTTTTGTGTAATGGGTTACAGTAAATCTTGGCTCTTAGACTTTCCCAGTTTTGGATGTTAAATGAGAGGATACTTTCAGGGCAGAAAGGAAAGGCATTACATAGGAGGAACAATCCCTAGTAGGGGAATCTATTTCATCAGGAATAATTATTTAAAGGAAAACCTTTAGTTTTTTAGAAAAAAAACTTTTTTAGAAAAAAGTTCTTTTCTGCTAAAAGGATACACATAGCCTGGCACATGTGCAGAGGGGCAGGACTGGCTTTCCAAGTGGGTGATCCCTGGCAGAGTTAGCTGGTGACATGCAAGAACATTGAAGGTCATGGCTTTTGTTGCTTCCTCTTCTTCTGCCTGCTGGCCCTTTTGTCTCGCTCTGGTGGTGCTGGCATGCAAACTACACCACGCTACTCCATGCTGGGCCATTCCTTGTGGTTCATATTGGTGAGCCTCTTGAGCTGGAACTGGTGGTGAAGTAGGCAAAACCTGATCAAAGCACATGTCTAATTGGATTTTTAGATCTTGCTTTAAAAATGTGGGATTTTCAAATACTCCCATTAGTGGGCATTAGTACTGAGGAGAAATATGTCAATAGGTAGGGTTTTTTTGAGTCAGAATTTCAGTATAATTAAAAAGAGATTACTGAACTTAATATTGTTAAAAGAAATGCTTTCATGAAATAAAGAACACCACTGGAACCTCCAGGTGCATGCAGGAAGTGTGCTGAGCCATTGCCTGCAGCTTGGTGTTAAGGCAAGAGAAGCATTTTTTGTAAGCTTGGAAAAAGGGAGCTGCTGCAAACTGGGGCTTCTTACTCTTTGCTCTGCAGAAGGTTCGTTTGGAGGGAGGGAATTGTACTGCTGAAGGAGTGAGCAGAAGAAACATATGTGGGTTCAGCTAAGAACTGTCGACCTAACTAGCAACAGATTCTGCAGTTTGTATTGGAACAATCAACTGATAAGTAAAATTTTAATTATTAATGTACATTTTTATCCTTTTGCCACGTATCCTAGTTAATTTGCAGATCAATATTCTTTTGCAGTGTTGCAGTGCTTTTCATTCTGACAGTCACCACCGTAGGGCTGGGTTATCAGTGCTAACACATACTTCAAATTAAATTGGGAGGTAACAGTGCAAGCAGTTTATCTTCAGTAGTAAGGACAAGTTCCCCTAATTCTCAATCATGTGTCACTCAATTCCATTATGACAGCAATATATTAATCTTTTCTTGTGAGCAATTCAGTATGCCACTTCCTACCTCTAAGGGTTCCTTTTTTCTGAAGCATTATTGATTAATATTGTTAGGGTTTGTGTTTTATCACCAGTTTTTCTTAGCTGTAATTTCTGTTTTGTACTTGACTGCTTTACCTTTTCCTGAAATACGTTATTCAGGGGCAAAACCTCCGAAGGAGGAAGATATTTCCACCTGTGCACAGGACTGGGAAGGACAAGTAATTAGTTGACAGGATGGCCAAGAATGCTTAGAAGCAGTAGGAGAGTTTCTAAGGGTTTTCTTAGCAAGACTGACAGTGGATTTGTTAGGTATTTTTATTTTGATCTTTCCATCATTGCTGTGGAACTGCAATGGCATAAGCAGTCGTGCTGCTTGGCTTTGCCATGGACTCTGACAGTGCTGGAAGTATGGGGGTTGCCAGTTCTCCTTGAAGGGAGGCAAGAAGAGAAAACCAATACATCACTGATGTGAAAAACAAGTGCATCTTGTTTTATCTTCATATATCGTCAGCAAAAAAAAAAAAATCTGATTTATGTTAGTCTGGAAGAGACAGATTTCATGGCATCAAAGAGCTCTGTCTTGAGCTTGGACTTCTAGTGAAGCCAACGTGTGAATGGAAAGTTTGTCAAGTGACCTAGCTGTAAAAATTTAGACTTGAGGAAGGAGAATTTAAATTTATGTCAATTTATACAATGTTAATCTCTGCAGAGGAGATCTTAATTGCAAGACTGACAATTTGGGTCATGTTTGAAATTGATTCAGAGATTGGTCCTTGATAACTTTGGATCTGTTTCCAAAGCTGGTTTGTGAGCTGGGATTGGGGATCAAAGCCTAAATGTCACTTTCTTTCAAGCTTGAGTGTCAGACTGAGGCATCATGTTTTAAAGTGAGGTTTTGTTGCATACTATAACTTCAAGTGAAAAATTCACCATTGTACTGAATATCTTCAGTCTCTGAGGCTTAAAAGATTTATTGAAGATGAAGGTGAAAGTGTTTGTGTACTTGTAAGCATTTTAAGAAGAGACCTCAGTAAAAATAAAAAAGTGCAGGTGGCACAGAATTCTGGCAAAAGAGAATTATTGCTATAGAGTTAAAAGATGGATGTTTGAAGGCAATGGCTTTGCCTGTGTTTGAAGTTGTAGCATTTGTGAGTAGTGATGTGCTGCTGTCCCTCAGGGAGGGAGGCTGGGCAGGATTGGGTAGCCTTCAGAGGACACCAGCTTTGGTGGGAGATAGCTTGTAGCTGTTGCTGCTGCATCACTGTGTGGAACTAATCTGTTTATGGCTAACAGAGTGATGAAAAGCCAATCCAGAGAATGTTTTCAGAAGCATGCCTACAAACATGCCTGGAGCTGTAAGTTACGCCTTTAAATCACTCTTACAGACACAGCTTTCAAAATCAAGTCATTGGCATAGCTGAAGTGCAGGAAAACACTCATCCCATAGAATCATCTTCCTGCCTCTCCTCACCTGCGTGAGGTACTACAGTGTGACAGCTGGGAGGTGAGGATCAACAGCATGGTACTGCCAGGAGGTCACAGGTGGAGAGCATAGGGAAATGCTGTGAATAGAATCGAGGGTTGAACAATTGTATGCACATTTGAAGAGGCAGTCTGTTCATTTGCTTGAACCCTTTCTGTATTTCTTACATTAGTTTTCTGTATGTCACCTGATGTGTGTCACCTGCATACAGTTGTCTTTGCCCTGGTCAGTCTGCTCCCACCCCCTGCTCTGGCATCTCTGGCACATGCTTGTTTGATCAGGCAGTTCATCAGAATCATGTTTTTTGGAGGGGTGTGCATGCATGTGTGTGTCCCAGGTAGTTTTTAGGGAGTGTGATGCCTTGGGCCAGGAGGTCAGTGTGGTGTGAGAGCTGCTGGGGAGTGCAGGTGCCCACAGGCAGCAAGGTTGGGGTAGGTGACACCGTGCCCAGTCACAGCCAGGTGAACCTCTCAGTGAGCTGACAGCGGGGCCCTACCTTGGCTCCCTCAGAGTTTTAGCAAGAAGCAGATTTACTGTCATTTTTAATAAGTTTCTTCCTTTTATCTTCCCTTCCCAGTAAGTCAGTCTGGAGTGGACTGTAACAGAGCCAGTTAAAGAGTGGTACAGGGGAAGAGGCACGTCTGTTTAGAAATTGCAAAGAATGCAACATTTGGCAGTAACGGCTGTGTCTTTTTTGGCAGGATCCAAAGAGCTCAGAAAGCGCTTTCTCTTCATTAGTGATCTAAATTTTGTGATCGCTCCTGTGTTTTGGGAGCATTCTTGGCAAGGATGAGATGATGTAATTCCATAAATCCAAGATTTCCTATTTTTTTTATGAAGAACTTATGAAGCTTTGAATGTGGACTGGATGCTGAAAATGTTCTGGTTGTAGGTCACCTCTACATCTCCCTTGGGCACAGAGAGCACTGAAAGCCAAGAGGATCTGTGTCAGTCTAAGCTGCTTTAGGGTCTGCTGTCAAGCAAAGGCTTCCTGGGAATGCTCTGTGATGTGGACACAAATGAGATGAGAAAGGTTTTTTCTTTGATTTTTATTTAACTTTTTTATTCCAAGCTCAGTGTAAGCTCTCTGACCTCCAACATGCTCCTAACAACATAGTTTTTGGTGGTTCTAGGAAAACTTGATTTTGTTTCAAACTGTCTCTGGTGGCTTTGAACAAGCCCCAGAGTCTTAATTAAACATTTTTGATCAGGCATGACTCCATAGCAAGTCAAATCCTTTGCGTTTGGTATTTTGTTGATTTAATCACTGGACTATTTCTCTGCATGGAGCACTGCAGCACTCCCATCTGACTTCCTTTCTTAGTGTTCCATTAAAAATCATTTTAACTGACTTTTTTCTGGTTTTATTCAACTTTTCAGTGACCTATTCCTTCCTTTCCTTTTTCCTATCTCCTGCTGCAAAATTGCCTGTTTTCAAAGGAAGCTGAAACTTAAGGAAGTTGAAACTGTGATTTGTCTGCTTTACCCAAATGAGATGAAATTGTGTTCCTCAGATGGCTGCCAGTGAAGCAGAGAGATTAAACTTTGTGACTCCCCATTTTTCAGAAGGGAGCCCATGGCACTGAGCTGTGGGGGTTGGTGTCCCCTCTGCCTTGTGAAGCTGTTCTGCTTGGCCAAGGGGGTCAGCCAAAGTGACTTTATATCCTGGTGGTTATCCCCTCTCCTTCCAGCACCTTTAATTGCTGTCCTCAATCAACTGTTTAATAGTTTCTTGCTTTCATAGCTACTTTGTGTTGGAGAAATTCAGCAAAATGAGAGAGGAAAAAAACTGAAAATATTTTTTTTGTGTGTGTGTAAAAATGTGATAAACTATTTAAGAAGAAACCAAAAGAAAATTTTCTCATGATTTTGTCACTGAGCTACAAAAATCTTTTTCATAGCATGGTTTTATAGGATCACTGTCAGCTGGCTGACCTACAATCAAAGACAATCTGAAATTGCCAGTTCTCCATGGGAAAGTTCAAAGTGCTTGGCAGGTCAGTTCTGGGCTCTGCCTTCTGCTTTCCCAATTAGTGTCATTAGCCTGATTTGATAACACTTTCCAGACTCCATGGTTGAGGTACTGAGATTGGACCTTGACCCATCTTCTGAGAATTCAGAGAATTTAATACGTAAAATGTTTACAAAATGCTAATGAATTCTTGGACTGCCAATGTGTATTATTTATTTAAGTCAAAATCTGCCCTTCTGGGGTGACAACCAGCCTTCCTCTCCAGGGACCCCTGTTTACTCATTTAGATATACATGTGTATATATACCTTAAAGATCGCCTGCTGAGTCCTCCTGGTCTATGCTGAGCTCTTCTCACTAACTTACATCCTTTGCTTTTAAGTTGTGCTGCCTGGTATGGCTGTGGTTATATTAGGATCTCGACAGAGTGGGAAATCTGTGAGCAAAGTGAGACCTAATTTAAATCCAGTATTGGATCTAGTTTGAATCTTTTCTGAAGAAAGCACACAAACCTGAATTCAGAAGTTCTTTCTGAGACAACCACTTAAGTGCAAGATGCCTCCTGCATATTTTGTTGCAGATGGGGAAGAAGTTGTGCATGAACTAGACATCATCATTTGTTCTGATGTCTGAAGCTTCTCAGCACTGTCTGATGATAGGCCCGGAGGCTGTAAAAATAGTGGTTTAAACTGCTGAATACTCCCAGGATTACTGGGTGAGGGCCTCATGCTGGAGACATTTGCCTGTGTCAATAAATGTTACACTTCTGTGCGGTGCCACCATGTATACTCGGTTGAGTTTGTTGCTAAGGAACTTGGAACCTCTTCTAATTTGATGTGAAATAAAAGGTACTGAATGATGTTGAGATGAAGAACTAGAATGCAGTCCATGTTAATTTTATCAGTGAATTGTGCATGTGAATTCTGTATCTAATATAAGGGAACAACACTAAAACAGATTTGGCATGTGCTTTATGTGGGCTGAGGGCATGCAGGGCTTTAATGCTAACTTGTGACAATGGGTATGAAGCATCGGTTGGCAAATGAGGGTGTTCCCTCATTTATAAACATGTTTTTCCTACATGCTGTGCTTTTCCTGCTGCATCTCATGCTTTATGCAATAAAGTTTAGGAGGTTACTTGAATACAGGTTAGTGCTAATGGGCTGCAAGCTTAATTCATGTTGTCCCTGTGATATTTGGGAATTTTCTCTTCTGTGCTTTCTCCACTTCTGTTCCTGGGTGTGTGATCACAGCGACAAATTTTAAGTCATCCTTTTTATCCCTCAAGTTTCTGTTATGTGATTTTAAAAAAAAAAATTGGATGTAATTTGGCAATATCTGAGCTCGGTTGACAAATGTATCAACACAATGTGGGATCTACAGCCTATAATGTCTCCTATCACAGGGAAAAGCTATGTGGTAAAAACCCTATTCAACTTTGGAGACTTGTGGTGAAAAGCACAATCTGTGGCTATGTGAGTTGAGTAAATCAAGTGGCTGAGATAAAGTTGTGTAGGTGAAGAGCAAGGTGGGTTCACAGGTGTGTCAGCCAGGTATACACCCTGAAAGCACTGAATGGTTAAAAAAAACCCCCAAAACCAGCCTGGCTCATGGCAGGCTTTGCAGTCTGTATTAAAGCACATGACAGATTTCATCAGGGTTTGCTGTAGAACACCAGAAGGGCAATGAAACACCAGTAATAATTAACATCTTCAAGGCTGAATTTCAATGTGAAGCATACACCATTAAAATGAATGAATGCTTGAGGGAGTGCCTAAGAGAAACCCTGTTTGTCAAGCAAAGGTTCATTCTTTCAGATTTGCTGTATATCTCTTGGTAAATAGATACCAGGTGTGTAGGTGAATCAACGACCTGATAGTAGTATGTGACAGAGGTTTAAATTCAGATTTTTAAAAAATAATTGACCAGTATTTGAATAAAGACCAAATTTAGTGAAGCATAACAGAAGAGGTGACTTCTTCCCCCTCCCCTTAGTTAATTATTAATTACTTCCCTAACAGTTCCCAACTCATCTATTCCATTGGATGGCAGGAAACAAAGAAGGAATTCGAGTTGCATACCTGCAGGTTGCTGAGTGTATTGAGTGGGGTGGGAGGTCACCTGGCTTTGTGTCCCGTTTTCAATTAGTGGCAGGGAATTGTTTGCAGAAGTCAAGTACTTAGCCATGGCTCAAACGAAGTGGGTTCTTCAGTTTATTCAAAACTTGCATGTATTGTTTGCACTGAGAGAGGTACCTCCTTTGGGAGCAGAGTCCCAAAATACCACACCTCATGTACTGACATTATAGAATTTTGGATTTTCCACAGTTTAGAGGGGAGGATTTTTTCCAAAGCTTGACATCTGCCTGCAACAGGAACTTCCTGCACCAACTTTCTTAGGTCAAAGGCACTCAGTAAAGCAGCTGTACTAGGACTCCCCTGTGGGCCCCCAAGCTTAGATCATCACAAGAACGATGAGAGCTGCCTCCATAATATCCTTGTTTGAAATGCCCAGAGCACCTTGCTATAAAGTGACCAGGTCTTTCCTTCAGTGTTAGCTGTAGGTGCTTCACTCTGGTGAGAGGAAACTGCTGCTTGCAAACATATTGACAAGAATGGCACAAGGTAAGAGAGACTTGATTAGTTTTTAAAAGGCTGGACAAATAACATGTCCTTCGTGTACGAATAAATTAGCTACCAGAAGAGTTTTTGCAAAGAAGGAAGAAAAATAAAATAAATGAAAGCTAAACCTTTAAATATTTTTTTAAGAAATGTCTTAGAATATGGCTACCTCCAGTAGTAAGAAACATCCTGAACATGACTCCCTAGAATAACTAATCTGAGTCATGCCTTAAAGGAAAAAGCACTGTGGCAGTCATAACTGCTTTATTCCACCTGGGACATATATGGGTTTTACTTGAAAGAGAACACTGAATTTTGGATCTCTGTTGTTTTGTTTCACAGTCTATGTGCTTGAAGAGAAAACACATTAAATACTTTAGTTCCAGACTCCAAAGGCTGATAGAAACCATGTCTTAGATCTGTACGCCACAAAATACATAATACAAAAATAAGTGATAACTGCACCTGTTCTCGGGTCTTTCCCATGATGGTGTGGGGTTTTTGTTTTGTTCTAGGTTGGTTTTGGGTTTTTTCCCAGGAATTTACCCATTTTGCTCATTCCAAAAGTCTAAAATATGACAAGATGATGGGACATGTCAATGGTGATGTTGCTAATAGCTTTCTTAGGCCAAATCACAGATCCTTTTGGGGCACTTGCAGACTCTAAGGCACAATGTGGGCATAGACTAAAGCACATCCTGAAAACATGGAAAAATATAAAAAATCTTTATCAGGTTCTGACAGCAGGTTTTCACTCTAAATCTCTCCTGTGATGACAAATCACTGTCATTCCCTAATAAATCAGTTAAATGAACATTTGGCTGCGTCTGTGGCTAAACCCAGTTCAAGCTACTGGGTATGGTTGAGCATCCCAATGCTATGTTGAGTCCTTTCTTGCAGCCTGGTCCAGTTAAAGGTGATCTCAAATCTTCTTGTCCAGCAGCCTGATCCAAGGGCTATCGCTGTAATAACAGTGCATTGTTCCTCCCACTAGGATGTGCCCATGAGACATTAGCTGCTGTGTAAAAGCAAAAGCATTATTCTGTTAAAATTCATTGTGGAGTTGAACAAGGTAGACTGTAACACTAACCACTTTCCCTCAGAAGTGGGGAAAGCCTAAGAAGTTCAGTTCAGTATTTTTGCTGAATCTAATTGAAGGAACCTGATCTAAAAGAAGACACTACTCTTCGATAGATCCTACTTCTGTGGAAGTGTTTTGGAGCAGGAACCACCATCTCTTCCTGCCTTGAGGCTACTTAAGTCAGTGCTTCTCTGCCTGGTGGCTGGGACTTCTACAAGCAGATAATTACCTTTTGAGTGTGTGTCTCTGTGTTACCTTGACCTTGCAGCTGTCTCTCTGATCACAGACTATGTAGTAGAACAAAAACTTATTCTTTAAAGCTGGTGGCAGTTCTCACTATCTGTATGTAGCAGTAACAGAAACCTGCTTAGGGTCATTGTTGTGCCAAAATAAGGCCAGGCTAGAATGATAGAACTTGGGAAAGGTCAGACTTGTGAAATCATGTCAGATAGTAGATAAAGCTTGTTGTGGTTAAGCATTGCTGGTTACTTTTGGTTGTGGGAGTGCACGGCTTTGAAACACTTCACCAAAGTGAAATTAATTTGAAAAACTCCAAGTGAAGAGTTGCTCTGTATAAGACAGAGGCAGCCTAATTGTTTTTCTGTTGTTTTTTGTCAGGCTTTGTTAGGTTGCAGTGATAGGTGTCACTTGTTTCTTGTTAGGAACTAGCAAAATGTCTTTTCTTGACTTAGCAACTCCACTGCAAGTATTTTGTCCCTTCCAAATAAAACTTCCATCAAGATTTCAAATTCACAACTGCTTTTCACGTTTAACTTGATTGCTGCATAATTTCACTTGTGGGCTCTGGAAGCTGGGAGCTGTTGCAGGTCTCCAGGCTGGAGCGAGAGGTGATGGCAGGATGTGGCCTCCCTTGCTGCAAGCTCTGGGGGTGTGAGGAGGAGACTCCAGACTGCAGAGGGGTTTGTCATTTATCATCACAAGGCTAGAGCATCTAAGTAGACTGACTCATCCCCTTGCTAGTGACTCACTATGTGTCTTCTCTTTCCAGGGTGGAAAAATAACTCCTTTGTTTCTAATGGAAATGCAAAGTGACAGTCAGACCATAGATACCACTTTGTATCAGTAAAAGGCAGATACACATTTAGAAGTCTTTTTATTACAGGAGCCTTGGTATCCTAGGAAATGCATGCTCATGTGGTTTGGGGCAAGGATTGAGTCAAAATGTATATTGTTTCAGCTGTTGGAACTGTGAAGGATGCCCTAGCACAGAAACTAAGTAGCTTGTTCACAATTGTATTGGGTTCAATGCAGAGTCAGACAGTGAATACATCTCCCCTGATTCATCTCTGGTCCTGCGTACCATCAGCCATCACACCTCTTGGGGTATTTCAATCAAGTTTGTAATTTCTCCTATGCAGTATGCCAGTAGAAGTGGATTTCTTTTTCTATATCTCTGATGGTCAGAAGAGCCTCCTCTCCTCCATGCTCAAATGTTGTATTCTCATGTAGTGTGGGTACACCAAGGACCTGATTCATCAGTGTCTTACTGTGCATTTACACAGAGGTCTCTAGAAGGGTTAATGAAGCTGAATTTTGTGTCAAACCAAATCATGCTGTCCTATATCTTCAGAGAAGTTTTCTCTCCTGATTTTAAATTCAATTTTCACGTGTATTTTTGCCTATTAACTGAAACTTTCAGAACTGTACCACAGCTGTCTCTCTCTGGAGGAGCTGCTGCAGTCCTTCTGCATTTCCCTCTAACATGAGTTCCCTGGCTCCTGTGTACTGCATGCACATGGGTGGCCACCCTCCCTCCTGGAAAGGCTGTGCCTCACGAGCCCATTGCAGCTGCTGGATCTGTAGCCTGGCTGGAGAGCTCAGACGGTGGGACAGGAGCAGGCAGCTGACCGGAGCCACTACAATTACACAGACCAGTTACAGTAGTTCAGCTTTTGAGCAGAAATAGATGAATAATTTTGTAGGAGGAGGGTGCTAAGAGTTCAGTTCTTTCACAATAAATGTTTCTTTCACATAGTTCTAAAATAAAATCTGCTATTACTGCTGACTCTGCAGTCAGGTCTGCATGTATTATTAGCCCCTCCCACTTACAGCTTACTAAATTCTTTATTTAACACTTACATGGAGGCAACAGTGAATGATAGAAACTTACTCCACTGAAATTCTAAGTGTCTATGTGCTTAAATGTGGAAAAGGTCACATTGATTGGCACCTGGCATGTCGATAGCAGCTTGGTAGGTCTGTGCCCCAGGCTCTGTGTGCATCATTGGGGCTTGCAGGTTGTGTGTGTGATGATGGATGTAAACATAATTTCTGAGGCTTCAGCTTTCTTGCTCTTGCTTTAATTCCCGTTTTTCCTAGTGGCTCTGGGATGGCATTGCTCTTGCTAATTTTAATTTTAAACTACTGGATACTGTTTCATACTAGCATTGCCACGGGCAGGGCTGTAGGGCGGGTCTGGCTGGGGCTCGGAGAAGATGTGTCTGGTTTCCCAGCTTTACACTCAGACACTTGTGTCACAGGGAAGGAGTAATGGTGTGGGCAGCTCTGTTCCGCTCAGAGCGTTTTATGCTGAGTCTTGTTTTCCATGGCCACTCATGAAATCATCAGGGCAGTTCTGCATCTGAGCACAAGGAGAGTGAGGGAAACCTTGCCTTGCATCTGTCTGGGGAGGCATTTTGTGAGGCAGAGCAACATACCCTGACTATTTTACAGAAGAAGAGAGTATTTTAAACAGGAATAAATAATACAGATGCTGTCCAGGCTCTCTTCAGCTAGTCAAGACAGCAGATCCAGACTTTGCTGTTTCATAAAAACCACTGTTGTTAAGAATCGTAAGAAGGCTGGATTCGGGTTGTGAGGGATGATGACGTGTTTTGATCAGGAACTGAAACAAAAGTCTGTCTGAACTATAACAGTATTTTGTCAAGATGGCACTTTTACTGGCCTGACATTGTGTTGCAGGGCTTTAGTATTTAGATGGGAAGTGCCTCAAGTGTTCTTTGGCTCTTTTGTAACCTGAACAGCACTTCTACTCCACACATACATGACCTTCAAAACAGCAAGTGTCTGTGGAATAAAGATAGATGACGTTCAGTTGAAACAGGGTTTTTTTGTTTGCTTTGCCTAAATTGAATTGTTTTGAAATCAATAGCTGATTTATTTGAGGTTCACACTGTGTCGTTGACTTATTGACACTTTTCTAAGTGCACAGTTTATTAAACATTAGAGTAGTCCTCACAGAATGTGCTGGTTTAACTTTTGAATTTGCTTGCATTAAAACTTCCTTTCTTTTCCAAAACTTTTTAGAAAGTTGCTAACAGCCTTCAGCCCACAAAATTTATATAAAGAAATTTTTGTTGACTCTGAATTTGTTAAGCCTACATTAGTGTGAGATGTTACTTGTTTCTGAGACAGTTCTTATAAATTTGGTTTAAAATGTTGTTCAGACACATGAGACAAGAGACTCTCTTCAACTTGCAAGAAGGCAATTCAAGATGCTCATCTCTCTTCTAGTGAATGACTGTCAGAGATTGCTTAGAGTTCATCTAAGGAACTTCTCCCAAGTAGCAAGTATGGAAATGTGACATATGAAGGAAAACATTTTTTAAGAAGGGTTTAGGCATTCATTCTTTATTTCAGGATTTCAGCACCAGGATTTGAGGTTCTCTTCTCTTCTTCTTCCTTCTCTCTTCCAAATGTTCAGATTTGATGTTGGTGGCTAAATAGGGACTAGATCACTGAAAAATTCCATTATTCAAGGAACCTCATTTCAACGAGGTTCTTTTGTAAATCTGTGTTCCTTAAGCACTGCCCCAAATTCTGCTTCTTGACGCTTTTCTTCTAAATGGGCCTAGGGGATTTCAGAACATGTTAACATATTCTGATCTTGATAAGTAGCATTTACAGTCTTGTTGCAATGAGCTGGGAGAGCTGAAGAGTAGCAAAGCAGCATGGTCCTTTCAGATAGCATCAGCAGTAAAAAGTTGAGGATAATCCTTAGACATCCTGACTCATGCATGTGTATTGTTAACTGTTGAGGAAAAGCATAGACTTACCAGGTACCGAAATAAAAAATTTATATAATTTTTTTCTAATCACTGCATCTCTCTTGCAGACCCTCAGAGTAGGAAAGTATTGGCGTATTTTTTTTGGGCAATCCTTTCCAATCAGCCCCACGAGAGACCACATGAACATGTAGGGTAGAAGCAGAAGATTAAATCCTCGTTAATGATAAATCTATAATTTGCATGTTGTCTGGTTTTTGTGTGTGTACATTGGGCTTTGTTCTTCAGTTGCTGCTTAGCCCAGAAGGAGGCCAAAGTGTGTGTCTGCTGTGCTGTGTCCTTTATTCTGCCTCCAGTGCAAGCAACCCTGTGATGACACCTGACAGAGGTGCCTTGAGATGTTCACAATTTAATTTTCATTTTATAGTCTCTGCTTATGGTGTAGATGGAGGAAGGAGGAAAATGTTACATCTAAGACCAAACCCTGTTGTATCATTTCTTTTGCAGAAGTGAGGCTTGCAGCACTTCCCCATGGTCCATGTGGCAAGAAGCTTGAATCACCTTCCAGATTCCTGTCTCTGCAGGGCGGGCTCCTGTGGCTCCCTGGCAGATGTGGCATGAGGAGCATCTGGGCTGTGCAGGGGCTCCTGCCACCACCTGAGCTCATCTGCAGCCCCGGGGTGGTGGCAGCAGGCCTGGCACTGAGAGCAGCTGCCTCCAAGAGGAGGGAAGCTGGAGGTGGAGGCACGATCCAGATATCTGCCAATGAGGCAGATGCGAGATTTATCTGATGCTGCTGCAGTCTGAATCCCTGGTCACTGGGAGGAAGAGGGAGGGGGAAAGACTGTATTTAGTTTACCCAGCCACAGGGGTGTAACAGGAGGAAGCTGGAGAGAAGACAAATGAAATTTGGCAGAATTTCTTCCTAAAATCTAATCTAAACTCACTCTCCTGGAGTTTAAAAACATTGCCCCTTGTGCCATCACTACATGTCCTGGTAAAAGCTCCCTCTCCAGCTTGTTTGCAGATCCCCTTTAGGTACAGGAAAGTGCTGTAAGTTCTCCATGGATCCTTCTGTTCTCCAGGCTGAACAACCCCAGCTCTCTCAGCCTGTCTTCATAGCAGAGGTGCTCCAGCCCTCTGATCATCTTCATGTCCCTCCTCTGGGCTTGTTCCAACAGGTCCATGTCCTTCTTATGCTGGGGATCCCAGAAATGGATGCAGCACTGCAGGTGGGGTCTCAACAGAGCAGAGAGGGGGAGAATGCCCTCTCTCACCCTGCTGCCCATGCTGCTTTGGTGCACCCCACAACATGTTTGGCTTTCTGGCTGTAAGTGTATGTTGCAGCTCATGTTGAGCTTCTCATCCACCGACAGACACCCCCAGGTCCTTCTCAGGGCTACTCTCGATCCGTTTTCCAACCAGCCTGCGTTTGTGCTTGGGATTGCCCTGACCTTTATGCTCTAATGACAATTATTTGTCACGCTTCTGGTTTTGTACTGCTAGCATACAGCACTGAGATCTCCTGCAAGGCTCAGATGGATATCTTAATTAAAAAAAAAAAATCTGCTGTACTGTGTATAAATACATTTAGAAGTAATTTAAGGAACTTGGAAAGCTGCTGATCTCTGTGAGGGTATTTTCTGTTTCAAAGTGATTGCTACTTATGGCAAGACATCTGTTATCTGAGCAGCCCTGCAAGGCACTGAACAATAGACATGATCTTTGGCAGGTCTTTATAGTCACCAGCATCCAAGAATAGCACGTGGAAGATCTCAACTCAACAGCAGTTGATGCTGATGCGTGCAAGCAGGTGTGTACTTTAATTCTCTGTCATATGGAGTCTAAGACCTTAAACGGTACAGTTTCTAACTCAGGACTACTCTGTTTGTCGTCAAATCCTGGTGCACCATTGAAGAAATAACTTCCTTGTCCCTTCTGTTCAGATGTATAAAAAGCCTCTTGGAGCAGCAGAATTCACTTACCCGATACCAGTGCCGTCATGGGGAAGCTTGCTGATGCAGCTATGGGTTTTGTGCTAGGAGCTCTGCCTCTTAACACCCTTCTTTCATTTTCCCTGTCACCATCCCCTCTGTGCAATGTTGAATTTCTGCTTTATAATGAGGGCTAAGACACGTGGCAACCTTTTCCTTGTAGGGAACACTGGTAGTCTCTCTCCTCTTGCTGCTTGTGTTCCCAAGACTTCCAGGAGCTAGATGACTTGGAGATTCCTTTGGTCCAAAGTTGCTCTAAAGTTAACAGGAATTGAAAATTGCATAGCTAGGGCTATGTTTGCACAGAAACAGCGTCTTATGGGAAACTTTGATCTTTGAGAGGAAAATCCTGAGACTGCTTCAATGCAAACTACAAGTCAGAGACTTGGAGCATTGAAGTGTTTCCCCTGATGCTGCTGACTTCTTTGCAAGTATCCTCTGTGTGTCTGGAGGCTCTGTGACCTGGGGCTTCGAGTCCAGGCTGGGTGCGCACAGGGAGGAAAGAACCATGTGTCATCTGAAACCTAATATCTGTGATTTTCTAAGTCCCTGCACAAGTGATTTTGTTAGGTTTTTGGAGAAGGAAAAATCACGTGATAACATGCCCAGCACCAAGAGGCAATAGCAATACCATGCCTGGAGTCTTTTCTAGAGACTAGTGAGGTCCCTGGAAAATACCATAGCTGAGTACATTCTTGTTTAGGAACAAGGCATCTGGGGAGAGAGCCAGAAATAGGGATGAAACTTCAGCTCGTTTGAGCTGATGTCATTTGTGATCAGGCTTTCAATAGCAAATCTGGTGTGGAACAGGCAAGATGCTGTACAGATGGTGTAAGGGAATGGACAAATAGAAGAAGTGAAGACTAACATAAACTGACAATTATTTTCTTGTGCCTGTAGTTTGGGAGAGTATCCTTTCTGAGACTGGACTTGCTTGCATTTTCCCTAGTAAATGGAATATTTTACAGCTCAAATCTGGTCTAGACAGTTTAGCCACAAAATTTTAACATTCTTTTGAGATCATTAAAAAAAGTTCCGCCCACATTTGAACAAATAGCTTTTCACTGAGTGCTCACCCTCACTTTAGCCATAGGTAATGTGCAACTAAAAGGTTCTTTTTCTCCCTGGTGATGTGGCTGCCAAGGAGGAAAAGAATTGTCCTGTGGACTAAATGTGGGGGAGCAGGAGGAGATAGTTTCTTTTTGGTAGCTGTGTGTTTATTAATTCTCAACCCAGCAGCAAGCTGCAGGAGTTCAGGTTACTGCTCACTTTGCTTAGGGGCAGAATCTGCCCTAGCTGAGTTCCTGTATAAATCTCCAGTAGTCCTGACTGCCTCAATACTCAAACTGATTTAGAAGTGCCTGTCCAAGAGCAGGTGTGGGATAAAGAATGCCTGTATCAATTCTAGTAATTATATGTCTTAATCCTTAGTAAAGGTAAGAATGAAAACATGGAAATTGAGTTAAAAAACATCAACACACCACCATCTCAAAAAAATACCCAAGCAAATAAACCCCACTGCCTGTTAGCCTTACATACTTTCTATTGCTTGTAGTGAGATGGTTGCTATGACTGAAAATAAGTATCCATTTAAATGCTTGCAGAATGGGAGCCTAGAAAAGGGTGCAACCCTTAAAAACCAAAAATATGAAGTTGAATTTGACTCCTTGTCTTCCCAGCCTCTTTTCTCTATAGTGGAATTTGCAGCAAGGACTGCAAGATAGGGCCTGTCTTTGCCCTGAACAATAAATCCTGCTTGAACACTCTTCAGTGTCAGGCCTTAAAAGAGAAAATGGAAAAAAAAACAAAAA